>JACDJE010000151.1:1264242-1274499 GCA_016647715.1 Pavo muticus
TATATATAATATTTTATATATGTATATATAAGTAAAAGGCTATCCTGGGTCTGTTCAGAGACCATTTTCCCATGTATTGCTAGCTCCAGTATTGGTAGGGAAAATCATGGGCAGAATTTAAGAGGAGCACAAGCAGAGTTCAGTTCTTATTTCTGTATTTTATGCTCAGATGACCAAGTGCCTTATGAAATAAGTCAAAAAGCTAATAAAATACTGAATCTAAGTGACTTTCAGTGACTTTTTTTCCTCATTATCAAGGGTGCTAAAGGAGACCGTGGTGTAACTGGGGATGCAGGAGAAAAAGGCGAACAGGTAAAAATTAACTGTGCTTTCCAGTAGTGCTTTCTCTGTGATTCCTTCTTCATCAACAGTTGCTCTAATGCTGAAAAATCAAACTACTTGAAAAAAGACAAGAAAGATCAGAGCTGTCCATCACTGCTAAACCTCAAATGGACTTTACCAAAGAGTGGGACCATAGAAGTCCTCCTCAGGATTCCCTTCCAATCTCCAACACAAATCTTCCCTGTGTTGTGTTGCTGGATTCCAAGATGATTTTTTCCTCACCTCTGCATTGAATACATTCAGTTCTCTGCAGTACCCAACTTCTGTTCACTTCCCCAGCTAACATCTACATGAGGCCCAGGAGCTTAAACACCTCTGGACTGGAAAGGCCAGTTTTGCTATTTTTCCTAGAAGGTGATGGACTCTTATAGGATGTGCCACAGGAAAGAAAATAGTCTAAATTGTAGAAAATGTTTACACTTATTTTTGTCAAGGGCTGAGTCAGTAGTTTAAGGTGCAAATTCAGTCTTCAAAGAAAATTGTTGGATATTTTAAACAACATTGATTTCCAGCCTGGTCTTCTCCCACAGTATTTGTTCTCAGCTCCTATTAACATACCGTGAAATACATATTACAGAAAGCACACCCTAAATCTAACTGTGTTCATTACTGATGTGCACACTTTGAAAACCAACACTTTGATTTAAAAGCTGCAGTCCATTATTTCCTTATAACCAGCACTCTGTGTATTGTCTCATTTTGATGTTACCTCACAGTACCCAATGATCAATTAACCTACATACAAATAGAAATATGAATAATGTATAAAGTATCTATCTCCTTTTGTTTTGCAGGGACACCCTGGAATGCCTGGCTTTGCAGGGGATCCTGGAAACCCTGGCCCACCTGTAAGTTCCTCTGTTGCAAAGCAGATGGTCTTATATTTTCCTTACTAATAACAGTAGCCGCAGAAAGGGCCGTTCTCACCTGCCTGCACATTGCATTTTCCTTTTCCAGTGGGTTCCTAATGGTCCCTTGAGTGTCATAGATTTCTCTGCTCATGATAATTGCTATTTAATACATCAGCCACTTTTCATTGATTGCTCCATCTCGCTCTGTAAATTGATGCTAAGCTTCAATCCCTCTCTTTATACAAGGCAATGATCATGAAAACTCTTCCACAGAGACTACCTAGGAGTACATGTATAGGTGTTTACTTATAGGCAGAATAAGTTGTCAGTCTGGAACCGGCACATCTAACAGTGTTTTTGGTTTTCAGTTTTATGCAGTAATGAGAGTGAATTTTCTCCAATTTTTGTGTCCTCCGGATTACTTTTGAATTAAGAGGCCTTTTACATGTGTCCTGCTGCATCACAATCCTTATTTCTTGTTCTTCTCTCTCCACAAATACAGTTATGCTTCTTTGCATATATAAAGTCATAATACTGGCGTGTCATTGCAGAAGCAAAGCTGAAATAACTTGGCTCTCCTGCTTGTGATATCACCACTTACAGTCTCCAAGAGCAGAGGCTTTTCCTGAGCAAAGGGCTTTTCTTTCCAAACCTACTGTCTTTGCCTACAGTCATTACTACACACATTGCTGCTTGCAGAGCAATTTGACTCTGCTATGATAAGGGTTTTCAGCATTTGTCTTTTATGGGAATCAGCACAGTCTCTTTAAAGGAGTTTACTTATAACTCCTAAAGGACAGGAGGTACTGGAAAAAAAAGGAGTGAGCTGAAATTCTGCTTTCAGATAGTAGCGATGCCTAGAGTCTGCTGAATGCTTTGCCACCAGGACAAAACATGGGCCCTCTTTGTGGGTCGTCTGCACTTCCGCAAGTTCATTTTAAGAAGCATATTTTTAAGAGAAACTGATAATATGGGAACATTTACTGCCACAGCCATAAGTCTATTCTGGTAGGAATAAAATTCTTAAAGCTATCCCATGACATCCTCATGGGAATCGCAAAGAGAATGTGAATGGAGTCAACTGAAATGTGAAAAAAAAACCTGATCTTGTCAAAGGAGAACAAGTTGCAATGTTCCTATAGATTCTTTTTCCTGATGTGTCTTTTTCCTCTGTCTGCATGGACCTGTGGTTCTAGGGTGGCAGGGAACGTGCTGACAAATGTACAAAATGTGTTAATTATCCATGTTGTTTCTGCTTTATTTTGTTCAGGGACCGGATGGGGCACCAGGACCAATAGGACCAGCAGGAAACCCAGGAGACATAGTAAGCTCTAAGCTATGTGTTTCATCACTAGCTTTATCTAGCTTTATCTCTGTGAATAAAGCTGAGCTGGAACTGAAGTAATGTCTTTTGAAAGCTTCCCACGTTATCCATTCTGAAACAACTCTATACCTGCAAGTAGGACCCACACAAACAACAACAGATTACTCTGTTCTTGTTCCTCCAAATTAGCCAGAATGAAATATCCAGTACATGGAACATCTTTGGTGCACTCTTGACCTACCATCTAAGGAGGTAGTTGTACCTCTCATGCATCTATCTATCTTTGCTATTAACATCTTGTAGCCTCTGTGGCATGATGACTTAATTTGTTAGGCTGGTGCATGACCCAGGGTAACACTTAACTTGTGCCTGAGGATTGTCAAAACAAAACCAGCAACATTTTGAAGAATGCCACAGCACAGACTGCTCGGGTCCCCCACTTTTAGACCATTCCTTGGCACCACAGCAAACACTTGTATGGGTGGAAACTTCAAGAAATGTGTGAAGAATTTTGCTATTGCTGTTTCATTTGAAGGTCATTTGATTCTATTTTATGGTAAAGAAAACTTTAGGAGAGAAGGATAATCTGATTGGAATCTGATTGATGCTTACCTAAGTGTGAAAAAGAAAAAAAATCACGATTTAGGACTGTGTAATTCTGTAATTAATTTCTGGAGCAGGGTTTCCTAATGAACCTTTTGCACATCTGTTTCAATCATAAGGGACCCAGCAACTGTCCTTCTGGTGGCTGCTGTGAAATCAGTCAGCACTACCATCAGAGAGGGCACAGATTGCATGGATAAGCTGGCTGAACTTCCCTTTCAAATGGATGATTAAGGCTGAAATAATTTGAAGGACCTTGTATGCTTTTGTGAGACCTGTCTCCTATCCCTGGAGACATTCAAGGTCAGGCTAGATAGAACTCTGAGCAATCTGATCTAGCTGTAGGTGTCCCTGTTCATTGCAGAGGAGTTGATGTCCTTTAAGGGTCCCTTCCAACTCAAACAATTACATGATTCTATGAATAAGAGGAGATTTCTCTCTCGGGACAGTCAACGAGGCACTTCTTATAACTGCTGATTCAAGAGATATAAAATATAGACTTTCTATTTTCTGGATGGACACTTCATGAAAGAAGCTAAGCACTCAGTGCTAAATATAACTAAACTGAGGAAGAAAATACTGGTGATTTTAGTGGTTTCTCTAACTGTAACAACTTATAAATAAATCTGTATGTTTTTTGTAAAAACTTTCAAGTTTAAGCAGAAATGAAGTCAAGAAAACCCGAACACAGCATGATATGAGCTGCAAGACCAGATTCTCAGAGTGGTGCCATGTCAAACATTGCATTTGATCTTTATATGAGAGGCATCTGCTCATCTGAACCTCGGTTTTTCTACTTTCTTTTCAGGGTAAAGATGGCCCTCCAGGTCCACAGGGCCCACCAGGCGTTCCTGGACTTCCCGTGAGTGCAGTTCAGCTCCTTATCTTTCAATACATAGAACGGTTTATAAGCACATGTGGACATGAACCAAACAGATTCCTGAGGTGCTCTGAAAGCTGTGCGTGATCTTTAAGGGATACCAGTAATGTTGGTGCTATGTCCTTGGTCCCGGATATCATGAGTGCTGTATTCAATCACTTAAAATCTAAGTGTTAACTACCTGAAACAGGCTTGTTCCTCATCTGCCTGTTCATTTTTTAAAATTCATTTTATTTTTGTTTTTTGCATAAATACTCTTGTACAGAGCACAAAACTAATGTAATAGCACCAGTGTAAGGGAATAAGAATTCTTAGTCTGGAATACCACCTTCCTCTCAATCCATAGTTGAAATGATTCCTTTGCACTGACTCAAGTGCATCTGGGGCATAAACACTTTTCTTCTGGAAAAGGCATTAGTACAACATTTAGTTTTGTGGGTTTTTTTTTTCCTTATTGCTGTAGGGCTAGAGTTATTTGCAGTGTAAAGTAGTTTAGGTGAGTACCATTATAATGGCATTATAATGATTTATAACAGCTGTCTTTAGAGCCCTCTTTAAAGACCATTGACATGCCTGCCTTGCTGAGAAGGAGGAAGCCCTTTAGAACTGTCATACTGAATAGGGAAAAAGCACAAAGTGTTTCCCTACAGAAACGTGACAGAAAAAGTTTGTGTCTGAATTTCAGAAATAACAGAATTTCTGGCGCATTGAGCAAAATTAAATACAATCACAATGAAGCAGAAGTGCTATTTTGAGTTTTCATATTGACACAAGTATACCAATCTCTCCTATAAACTCCTTGTTATACCTTGTTATGCATTTCATTAATAGGGCATTGCTGGGAATGATGGCAAAGATGGCAAACCAGGATCTCCTGGAGAACCGGTAATATAATTTAAAGGTGTTTCACACAGGCAATCACAGACCACATCCAGTTATTACTTTTGTAGCTGCTTATCTATGGGCTCAGTGGGGGCAGGAAATCTGTTGGCACATCTTTTTCTAACACCAGAGGGGCTATATTGTCTCGAGCAATTTATAAGATTCACTCTCTGGGATTCTTGAAAAGAAACTGGGTTCTTTTACAACTACTATAAATACTCCAAAGCGTAGTGATTCCAACTTTACAAGTACTGCAAATATTACAAAGAAAGAAGATTGTCTTGTAACATTAAATCTAAGGATTGCATTTTTAGGTAGAAGATTATGGAGCATAAAAAGTTTAGAGGAGGTATCTTAAAAGAAAGCCTTTTCTGAGTTGCTCTGTAATGGTTCTGTTGTCGAGGATTAGAGAGGTTTATATTTGATGTTCTCTACTTAGTCTATGCTTGCATTTATTGAAGGCACAAAAAAAAAAAAAAGGCTGAGCCATGAAGTTGCCAGCCAAAAGGAAATGTTAATAAATTGGGCAGTGAATGTTATTCCTTACCACTCTGTTTCTTAGAAGAAGAATGTGCTTTCAGTGTCTGGCATTGCCAGCCTCTTTCTGTGCCTTGTCAAATGGGACTTAGTCCTTCTGTAAAAAGCCAAGTCCCCAGCCACTTAGGGGAATGGAGAAATGCTTGTCACAACAGCTGCAGGTTGCGTGCTTCCAACAAAACAGCTGGTTTCTGTGTGCAGCTACTGATTTTGTACATGCTGACCAGGTATTGCTGTAGTTATGTGCGTTATTCCTCTGAAAGAAAAACATCATAAAGGTGCATCAATCCAAAGGTATAAATACCTTTGAAGTTCAAAGTGTATGTTCATGACAGTGTAGGTATGGAAATGTCTCTGTCACTACTGTCTTTGCAAGCTCAGACAGAGATGTTGCTGGAGAAACTCCAGGTAATCGCAGTTCTCAGTGCTGTTACACATAAGGAGGAAAAGCGGGAAGAGTTTTCAACAGCAGAGGGATGGACCTGAGGCTCTCATTAACATGAACATGATTGTTTCCCTTAGGGAAAACCTGGAGAACCAGGCCTCCCAGGCCAGGAGGGTGCCAGAGGCTTACCGGTAGGTTCAGTCCTGTAACTCTTCTGTACTGCTGGAGGGATGATAACTCTTACTGATGTGAACATCCGTTGTTGGTGACATGGACAGTGAGACTGAGTACACCTTCAGTAAGCTTGCGGATGACACCAAGCTGTGTGGTGTCGTTCACTTGCTGAATGGGGGTGGGTTGCCATCCAGAGGGAGCTTGATAGGTTTGAGAGGTGCCCATGAGAATCTCAAGAAGTTCAACAATGCCAAGGACAAGGTCCTGCAGCTGGGTTGGGGCAATCCCAAGCACAAATAAAGGCTGGGCTATGAGTGAATAGAGAGTGGCCCTGAGGAGGAGGACTTCTGGGGAGGTTATTAAGTTCATGTTCAAGATAGAACATTCTCACTGCTTCAAGTGTTAGTGTAATGGACAATTATTTATTTAATTCTCTTTTTCAGGGTTTCAAAGGACAGAGGGGGGACACAGGTCCCCCAGGTCCACGGGTAAGCAACATGCACTGTATGCATGATAGTCCTTTGTAGAAAGGTGGTGTGAATTGAAGTTCTGCTCCCAGTTAAGGGAGATCTGGGTCCTCTGAAACTGCCTTTGAGATAGACCTGTGTGAGAAATTTTCACAGGAGGCCTCCACACAGCATCCTACTTGTAAAACTACTGATATAGAAGGTGAGGAATCTTACTGCAGCCATTGAATGAGTATCAGCTCTCCTCCAGAAATGCCTAAGACATGCAGAATATGTTCAGAGCAAAACATAAAGAAATGAGTGCAGAAATGACTTTAGCCATTTGGCTTAGTTGCCTATTCATAGTGAAGCTCAAAACTCAAGTCCTGCATGTAAAGTTGTTCTCATTTCTGAGCAATGCAGTACAAAATGTTCCTTAATGTAGACAGTGAAATAAAAAACTGAATTTCTCTCTGCCTAATTAATGCTGACTCTCCATAGGGAAGGAAAATACTTCGCTTGGAGTAGCTGAGCAATCCAGTGTTGGAGCTCCTCATCTTTTCTTCATTACAGTAGTTTCTATACCATGAGTATGTTGGTGGGTTTCAGTTACTATACTAGCAGCAATAAATATTCTGCTGGAAAACAGTGTACTGCCCTGTGCATCATTATCAGAAGATCCTTCTGAGTTATTTTTAAAAGCTGTGTGTCACATATGATGCACAAGGCTTTTATTGTCTTTAGAAATTCCTCACTGAGCTCAGTTGAAACCCCACACCACTTGCAGTGGTGTTACTGGTCTGCCATTGACCTTGAGCTGATATCTCTTTCTTTTTTGCTGAATTGCAGGGGGAACCAGGTGCGACAGGTCCTGCTGGGCGTGAGGGGCCACCAGGGAAGGACGTAAGTGTACTATTTTGAGCAGACATTCATCTTCTCCCTGACAAATGAAAAAAATCATTCACGGTGACCCCTCCCTAAAAACAACTGCAGAAACTGAAATAAAGGGTAAATTACTGCAGCCGTGCATAGGGAATGATTTGTATGAAGCTCATTAGAGTACCGATAAATTTGAGGGGCTTTTCTCACCACTCAACTGCTGACACATAAATATCAGGGATATCTTTGGAAAAGGAGGGAGAGCTGTACTGTCTGAATCGCAGGCTGTGCTGTGTAGCCATGGACCTGCTTTCTGCCACTCCTCTCCAAACTGTTTCATTCTGAAGATCCCACTGGGCCAGGGTCCGTTCCACTTGCTCTGCAAAAGCTGTACCTTACTGCATGCATAGCTGAAGCACAATCTATGACATACTTGTGGAATAAGATGCTACTGCTCAGAGCAAAGAGAGATGGTACAGACAGATCCTTTGACATTATTCGCGTCAAATGCAGTCACATAGCAAAGTCTCTGGAGAGCACAACTGAAGCAGCATTCTGCAGCAGCTGCTCAGCAATGTACCAAGTGGCTGATATGCCATTGTCATGGGATCTGGGGAAGTGGTTTCTCCCTTGCACCCCCTAATATCACTGAAATGCTGTTGTGCTGTCAATAGTACCCTACAAAGTAAAATGGAAGATAGGCCTAGGGGAACCCCTCAGGGAAGGTCAGAACAGCTTAAGGCTTGCTTAAGGGAGAGCGAAGGACTTCCAGTCCCTGAGGAATCCAGCTTTAACATCAGATGATGCTAATGGGTTCTGCTTGTGATCAGACTGCACTGGGTGATAAGTATTTAAAATTCAAGAGGCTAGTCATACATAACTGGAAGGGGGCAGTGAAGCTTTTCTTGTTTTTCCTTAATACATGAACAGTTTAATTTAATAGGAGCAGTTTAAAATGATGGCTTGTTTACCTCCCTGTCAGATCTTTCCTACTCACCAAAATACTTCACTTCATTTTAGGGTGATACTGGCCCCATAGGACCACAGGGCCTGCGAGGGCTCAGAGGGCAGCCGGTGAGTTTTTCTCATGATAAGCAGTTTTTGGAGGAACACTGTATTTAGTGGGGATGTTCTGCAGTCCAGACCTCTGGTTTGGAAGAATGCTATGCAAGATCCAGGTGATGTTTGATGAAATACTACCTGATTTGGGAAAAACAAATTAGAACTAGATTTATGGAAACTGATGAGGACTAATATGGCGCACAAAGTAATGTTAGTTTCTGACTTGTGTGGGAAAGATAGTTTAATGGTTTCTACCAAGATTGTAGTATCAGAAGTGCTTGTATTTCAGACTTGCCACTGGAATATCACTCCTTATCACATGGCCTCTGCATGTGGTTTTCAAAGGCAGGCAGTAGTTGCAGATGCCCATATTGGGATATCTGGGATCCTGTTTTGATACTATTCATTTTTGTCATAGTTTCTATAATTTATCCTGATTTTTTTTTTTTAAGCATATATTGAGAAAAAACATTTGTTTAATTGAACACTTGTAGAGTTTGATTACATCTTCAGTGGAGAAATGGCAATTCAGTTAGCATTTCTGAAAGCATCATCTGGAATGGCTGAGAAACTACTTGTATTAATTTAATAGGCTTTTCAATTCTCTTTTAAAATTCAATCGTTTCCAAATTTGAATGCATATCTCAGTTGCTGAACATGAGCACATCTTTAATGTGTTATAATAAGAGTGATTTCTTTTCCTTCTGGGAAGATCTGCTAGTGAAACAAATTCTACAGCATGTTCCATAATCAGGGCAAAGTGTTGACTCAGCCAGCAAGTCCAGGAACTGGAATGGCAGGTCTCTTGGAGCTGGGAGGGTAGGGGGTTATATTACACTGTAGGAACATATGGGAAGCTCCTCTGTCTACCTTGTAATTTATCTCATTATTTCTGCATGCTAGCATCATTCACTAATGGGTTATGCCCCTGCACAACACCAGAAATGCATAAAAATGTTTGAGAAAATGGAAGTTCACCATTCCAAAACATATTCTTCTTTGGAGGAGAGCTACATGAATTTTTGTGTGGCCAAGGGCAAAGTATCAGTTTCTTTTGTTGTTCGTCTGCTTTGTTTCTTCTTTATTAAAGAGCATGAGGTACGATTTTGAATATTGACAGTAAAAAAGGCTTGTCTATACCATAAATCCAGTGCAGTCAGACGATGGCGAACACATCTGAAAAGTGGTTTGCAGTACCTGTCTTAGTCATTGGAAACAGGAATTTTTTGAACATAAGAAGGTTTGGGGTGATCTGTATCTGTTGGCCAGTGCAGATTGTTTTCACGTTGATCATGGAGCTGCCAAGAGTTTGTCAAACACTGACTAATGGAGCTGCCATAGTAGGTAGCTCCATCTGTACAGGATGCATGTGAAAGGAATAAGGGTGAAGAAACATAGAAGGAGTGCTAGTTTGCCCCTGTTCACATTAGGGGGTCTGGGCCCTCATCTCTGACTTTTTATTCAGAGATGTGGTCAGCCATGCAATCACAGATGCAGAAGTTGTAGGGTTAATAAAAAACAGGAGATCCTTACTCTGTAATCTGTCAAGAGGGGAGGTTGGAAAATGTTAAAGAAATCCTTGCTGGTTTAGCAGCAGGTGGATACTTCTATTGATCATAGTATATTTTATTTCACTAACCTTTTTCTTTTTCACGTAGGGCAAGAATGGATTGCCTGGATCTGCAGGAGAACCTGGCCCAGCAGGTAACCCAGTAAGTACCACAAAGGGAAATTTATCCAGCTAGCAGTTATGTCAGGGAGAGGTGACTGATGAAGTATGGATGGGGTGGTTTATGTGTAGCTGCTTACAGTCCATCAAGTTGCAGTGTCTGAAGGTAGAGGTCAGTGACCTGAAAATCATTGACTGGCCATAATATCAGAGGGGTTTTGGC
>JACDJE010000151.1:1274771-1535978 GCA_016647715.1 Pavo muticus
AAAAGAAAAGAAAAAAAAAAGAAAAAGAAAAAAGAGGAAATGATTGATTACCTGGAATGGAGAAAAGATTGGCATGCCTCATCTTTACCAGTTGATTTAATTTTGCCAAGCAGAGACTCTGCAGCCAGCGGAGAGCTGTCACAAGAAAGGAGAGGGCTTCAGGGAGTTGGCAGGCTGCCATGGAGGAATAGCAGCAGTAGAGAAATTCTCCCCAGGCACATGGGGGAAGAGCAGGTAGTGGGCAGTAAACCAAGATCATGGAGCAGAATGAATCCCCTGGGGCCATCCTGTTGGAAGAAGAGAATGGTAATGAAGTGCTGTGAGGAGCACAGAAAACAGAGTTTTTTCTCTGTTCTGCTGCTGAAAATTGTTCAGGATTCAGCACATCCATGAAAATGAACCTTTCTGTCCAGCAGCACTTTCTGCAGTGCAGGGCTTTTCTTTCCCTTTGCCCACCCAGACATTACATCTTGTTGGTCTGGTAAATTCTGAAAGAAACAAAGACATAGCAAAAGGAATCTGAAAAATATTGCAGTGGGACTTCACTCATCTTTGTGGTACTCTGCCCTTGCAGTACCAGAAAGCAACCTCAGCATTGCTGCTGACATTTGCCCTGAGGATGTTTCTGTGAAGATGATCAGAGGGCTGGCGCACCTACCCTACAGGGACAGACTGAGAGAGCTGGGGCTCTTCAGCCTGGAGCAGAGAAGGCTCTGAGGAGACCTTATAGCAGCTTTCCAGTACCTGCAGGGGGCATACAGGAAAGCTGGAGAGCGACTTTTTATAAGGGCAGGTAGTGACAGGATGAGTGGAAATGGTTTTAAACTGAAAGAAGTTAGATTTAGATTAGATATTAGGAAGGCATTCTTTACTGAAGGTGATGAGACACTGGAACATGTTGCCCAGTGAGGTTCTGAATGCCCCCTCCCTGGAAGCATTGAAGGCCAGGCTGGATGGGGCTGTGAGCAACCTGGTCTAGAGGGAGGTGTCCCTGCCTATAGTAGGGGGGTTGGAACTAGATGATCTTAAAGGTCCCTTCCAACCCAAACTACTCTATGATTCTATGATTCTTTGCTGTGGGGATGTCTTCTCCTAAAATTTCACAGAGAAGTAAACAACACCTTTTATGCATGGGTTGGTGACAGCATGCAGATTACAGGTGGGGTAGAAGTGATGCAGTCTACCAGCCTTTTTGCAGCCAAGAATCGTTGCTACTGCTTTTTTTTTAATCCTTGCTGCAACTCATTGCCTTGCCTCAACCACTGCCATTGCCTCTTACCACATGGATAGCCTCTGTTGCCCATTCAATCTTCATTTCTTCTCATCGTGCCCACCTCCCCTCCCTATGCCTTTTGCCTTTCACTGCTTTTTGGCTGTACGGGTTACTAGCCATGTTTTTTCCAAGGTTGCAGGGGTTCTGGAACACTCTGTGAGTGCCAAACAGGGGCTAGCTTTTGGTCATCATCACGTTATTCCATTACTTACCTAGATAGTCAGGTAGTGACCCACAGTTTCGTCAGGCAGCTTCCTGCACAAACACAGAACTAAAGCACTCTCTGCTTCAGAGGATTTACACTCCAAAAATAACATCAGAGATTGAAAAAGGATAAAGTCAGACGGATGAGAAAGGGGAAACAATGACAGTAATGGTCAGCAGAACAGACTGTCTTCTCATCAGTATCCTACTCTGTCATTAAAATGAATCCTCTCTCCTTCATAAAGGTTATTATGAGAAGTGCTTCCGTGTACTGTACACTAGTCCATTTATTTCCAGCCTTGCCTGGAAATGCAGTGATTTCCTTTGCAATGTAGTGTGACAAGCCAACATATTATATTTCTGTTTGAAGAAAAAGAGAAGTGAGAAAGATGATTGTGACAATGAGGATTTCTTTTCCACCACATGAGTTGCTGTACCATTGCTGACTTGTAGTCATAACACTTGCCAGGAACCTGCTCTTTTTATTTGACAGTGCCTGTACTGCTCAACAGTGCTCACGCTTAAGCCTGTGTACAGCAATACAACAAAACCCCTGAAATCTCCAGATTTTTCTCATCACTGCATCATATACTTTGAGTCACTGCATACTCGAAAGCCACATGCTTGGTTCCTTGTTGGCACAAGACGAGCTCAAAACAAAGGCAAGTTTTATTCTAAGAAGAAAAGATGCATTCTGAATTAGAAGGTGTCAAACAAAGTTGTGAAAGAAAAGGTTAAAAGAAAAAAAAAAACCCTTAAAAAAAATCAGAAGTATATGTGAAATGGATCTGTTTCCTGAACTGACATTTAAGCTGCCCTGATCTGTAAGAAGAAGGGACAGTTTGGCAGAATATCACAAGAGATAAGTAAAAGGCAGACGCTTCTTAAATTGAAGCTGAGAAGAAGAGCAAAGGAGCAGCTCAGTAACTGTTGTCTGTTAAATGTATTCTTGGATTTGCACTCCATGACCTGCTTCCCTGCTGTTGTGTATCACAGCATTTCCACAGCCGCACAACACGTTATAAGCCATACCGCACCAGAAGTAGCTGCTGAACACACCTCCTGTCACTTCCATAACTGTCACTTCCTTATCAACCTTTCACAGGGACCCCACACAGCTTGTTAATAATGCAGACCTGGTATCTGCAATCTGCTTTTCTTCGTTCTTCCTTTCCTTGTCAGTTTTGGGAGTCCTGCTGCTACAGTGAAATTTCCCCATTCCAATGTATCTGTAAATGCATGCTCTGGAAAAGAGATGTTGGAGAAAGGACTGCTAGTGTCTCCCTCTTTGTCCAAAGGGTCCTAAAGGAAATAAAGGAGAGAATGGCAGCCCAGGACTCCCTGGCTTCATAGGACCCCGAGGACCACCTGTAAGTATGGTTGGGGATGGATTAGAGCTGCTAATTGCCTGCTTTTATGTGTTGGACAATGAAGATAGGACAGTTATCTTTAATTAGACAGAAAACATAGGCAGGAGATCTCACAAATCCAGAAGCCATATGCCTCACTTCAGAAGAAAACTGGACTGCAGAGACTAGCATTGCTCTTATGGGAAAACACCTGTGACCCCATTTGAGGAACTGGTTCTTGTCAGTCAGCCCTGGTATTTATGTGCATTAATTGGGCTGGTTCATCAGTGCTCTTTACATGGGCATGGAGTTACTCAGACTTTGTCTCTGCATGAATCCCAGAATGGCTAAATAGGGAGTTTTTAAATGCTGATTGATAGTAATAAAGTTATTCTTGATATTTGCTGTTCCCAGGAAAATTCTTTTGTTACCTGCAACAGAGGTTCACCACAATTAAAATATTCAGATAGCTCCCAAAGTGATCTAAAATAATACCTATTCATGTGAAAATATCACAGCTTTGAAATCCGTTATCTTTAGCCCTACCAAGCTAAGAAAAATATGTTACATTCTACTTGAAGGCTGGAAAAGATTGAATGTTAGGTAAATGTTTTCATTTTCATTTCTAACTCTGGTGCGACAAAATGAGATTTTAATTGTTTTCATGTCAATCCAGCAGAAATGAGTCTTCCACAGGATGAATCATTTTTTTTTTAATTCCTTTTTTCCTTTTTTAATTTAAGGATTGAAAAGGGAGTCTTGTGATGAGAAGAAAGACATATTTCTCTGGAAAATTAATTTAAGGCAGCAAATACAGTGGCCATTAAAAGCGGAAGTGGCCCTAAGGAACATTCAAGTGGGTCTGATGCTGCCTAATTGGAGCTGATGTGATCACACATCTGTGATTAGATACACTGCTCATGCATACATCAATGTGTTCTGGTGCAGTGGAAGCTATTCTGTGTTTTTTCAGGTTATGGAAAAAACACCTTATGCATACACACATCAGAGATATGATCACATCTGTGAATTGTAAATGCATCCTTCCATTCATAGTATAGGAAAGTGGATAGAATTTTAGCAGTGTGCTTCAGGACTGCAGTGACTTTTTTTTTTGGCTGAAATGCTAAAATGCAAAGATTGTTCTGCCTTATTGGCGCATCATAAATGCAGAGTATATTAAAAAAAAAACCTGATGGAGTGCTTATTTAAGTTGTGGTTATTTTATGTAGCTCTAAAATATGAGCAAGGTTTCAGGCTCAGAGTTTCTTTATCCATGGCTCAGTATCCTGTATCCAGCTACCGTCATACAGGATAACACCTCTCCTTAACAAATATACTTCCTTTACATCTTTAGACTATTATGGCTATAACATTGCCACTTCCTAAGCTAAATGGGCTGGAATAGAAGTGTTTTTTTCCAACTATAGTGATTCTGTAATTCTGTGACTCCATGATTAAACCAATCGAAGTAAAGCTTACAAAGCTTTGTGAAATATCTGTAAGAAAAAGGAATACAATTTTTGAAAGCAGGAACATACTTTCAATAAAACATCTGCCCTAATCTCAGCTGGTTCTTTAGATAGGTTTCCCTTCTATTTATAAACATTTGCGCCTTATACAGACTTTTAAAAAATTACAAATCAGAGGATGTGCCTTTCCAGGAATGACCTATAGCAGTAGGCTAATGTTAAATATTCCAAACTCACTTCTGTGTGGCAGAAAACTTGTGCTCTAGACGCAAAGGAAAACTCAGTAGGCTCTGTCTTCCAACTCTGCAATATGGTGCTAAATTCACTCTCTGTACCTCTCAGGGTGATCCAGGAGAAAAAGGCCCTCCAGGAAAGGAGGTAAGTTGGATTCCCAGTTGTTTCAAAACAGTGCTGGTGTCTCAGGAAAAAAAACAAACAAACAGGGATGCTACCTGGGTTGCATCAAAATGTTTGGGTTTCTTTTTGCTTGATTTCTTGATATTTGAAAAACAGAGCTCTCAGAGATCTATGGGACCAACAGGGAAATATATTTGTTCCAGGTCTCAGGAATCATTTTGAATACATGTACTTTATTACTTATTATGACTCTTTCATGCTAACCCTTATCTTTTTGCAGGGTGCACCAGGGAAACCAGGTGAAACTGGATCCAAAGGAGAGAGGGTAGGTTGGAGAGTATTACTGTTTCTTTATGGATGCCACATCCCTGCATGTGTTCAAGGCCAGATTGGATGGGGCCCTGGGCAAACTGTTCTAGTGCATGATTTAGTGGTTGGCAGCCTTGACTGTGGCAGGGGAGTTGGAACTAGATCTTTGAGGTCCTTTCCAACCCAAGCCATTCTATGATTCTATGGCTCATTACATTGAAATAGAGAGAGCTGTTTTGAGGTAGGGGCTGGGGAAGGGATCATTTAAGAGTGAGGTGTGGCCTGTAGAGATGTTATACTCTCCCCCTTTTCTCCCAGCCCTCTCTTTAATCATTCAGTGTCAGTAATAATTTGTGGATCATTTGTAATTCACCAGATGTTGTATTCAGTAACTGCTAGCTCAGCTGTTTGTGTTTTGCAGTGCGGGGAAATCAGAAGTTTGCCTTTTATTTTGTGGTGGTAAGGTCAGGTTTTTTTTGCTTAGGGAGAGCCTGGCATCAAAGGCGAAAAAGGTCCTCAAGGAGAAAAGGGCCCTCCAGGTGAGCCTGGGATACCTGGTCATAAAGGCCATCCAGGACTGATGGGACCCCATGGACCACCAGGAGACACTGGGCAAGTTGGGCCTCCTGGTCCCCCAGGACAGCCAGGATTTCCAGGACCACGGGTAAGGCTGCCAGATAAAGGCTTTGTACAGTTATTTTACTGCCATAGTGGGAGATCAGAAAAGGTTCTTCTAAGGTTGCAGTAGGGCTGGGAGAAACCAGAGCAAGTATGTGCTACAATGGGGAGGCAGCATTTTTATCTCCCATCTCTTAATACATAAAAAGCAGAGCTATGTTTTCTGGGGGTATCGGATTAAAATTCAAGAACTGAACAATTCATACCGACATCCAAGGAGGCCAGTCTCTGACTCCTTATACCTATAACAGCCTAAATCAGGTCATGCAACTATGTCCATGCATACCCGGAGTCCAAAAAAGCTTCTTGCTATATGGGTGTTAATGCGTAGTGTTTCACACGGAGGTCTTATGTCTTCCTCTGTTGCCGGTTGCTATGAGAGACAAAGTGCTGAGCCATGGAAAGGTCACTGCTCTATTCCTGGAAATTCTGGAGTCAGCTCATCAGAATTCATGAAATCCTATTTTCGTTTAATATTCTTTTCTTTTTTTTTTTCTAATGGGAAACAGTCTAGCTATTGAAAGCGCCTGAGGGTAATGTATGTAGAAGAATGAGAACAGCAACTGACCTGACATTAGTGAAGCTGATATGTCCATCCTGAGAATGAATTTGAGATTACCTCAGGGGGGTAATAAATAGTAAAGTAACCTCCAATAATGTAAATGCTGGGTAAACTTTAGACAAAACATCTTTTTTGTGTGTCTCAGCAGAACAGAGATTTGATGCTATCCAGTGATGATTATGGAGACTTAATGCAACTAATAGAGTTAAAATGTCAAAAGATAATATGTAAGCCTTCAAATTATGTTCCACAATGATGTTTGCTTATTGGGATATTCACTAAAAGCCATCACAAGTGGTTAGTAGTAATGACAAAATTGCTTCTTTTGTCACCATCAAACACATATTTTCCTCACACAAAATTTGCTTTAGGAAGAAGGCAGCAAATGGACCAACTCCATCCTTATTAGCAATTTTACCGGTTAAAATTGAAATGTCTCTTGGCTATTTAATAAAATCTAAATTTGTTACTGGGGAATAACTTCTGATTCAGAAGACTTCATTAAGGTTTTGTAAACAGAGGAGACAGTATGCATTATTATATGTTAGAAGTATTAAGTCTGAGGGGAAAAAAAAAACACTTTCATGTAAATTCACAGAAGAATGCAAGCTGATAAGAAATATCTTCAAACAGATGGAAAGAACAATTTTAATTAAAAAAAAGGAAAGTATTTTTTAAGTGAAACATATCACTGTACAAAGGAAAATATTTGATCTTGTTGTTTCAAAATTATTTTTGAAACAGAGCTAAAATAATTGTTTTGAGTTTGTGAAATATGCAAAGACATGTGTCTAATTACCCTAAAACCATTTTTTATGTTCTTGGAAGGTCTCAGCCAAAAATATTCTCCTTTTAGTTCCCCAAAAATCCTTTCATCAGTTTTTCAGGTGGACACACAATATTACATATCTTTACGTTTTAATGGGTGTTACATATGTTTAAGAGCACTGTCACACAAAGGAGTTCAGAGAAGTGATAAAGGGCACTAATCCTTGGAGGATGGACCAGGACCAGGCAGCCCTGCCTCCCTGCCTTCTTTCAACAGCTTGCAGTCAGGCAGAACCTTGTGTGTGCTTGGAAGAATGGGTAAATGTGTAGATTGGCTGTTGTTCTGCTGAGATAGGGCATGTCAGCAGGCAATACATACAGTATCAATGCCAATACCTATTCTGGGTACTCGCCTTAACTATCCTGGAGGAAACTTGCAGTGATGAAGAAAGAGGCAGGCTTTCCACAGTGGTCATGTGGAGCTGAAGTCTCCTGATTGAATTTCTATTACTCATCCTATTAGTGTATATAGAAATTTTATCAAGGCCAGATTGGGTGGGGGCCCAGGGCAGCCTGTGGCAACCCTGCCCATGGCAAGGGGTTGGAGCTTGATGATCTTTAAGATCCCTTCCAATCTAAGCCATTCTATGATTCTCTGACTTTATGATTTAGCCTCTGACCAGGCTCCCTTGTTATACTATTGAGTCCAACAGCATGGGAATTATGGGTGATTTGAATCCCTTTCTGTTCTTCTTCCACGCAGTCTCTGTAGCCTTGTGTGTGCATTGGGTGAAGAAATGCAATCCTCCAGTCCCTTCATCTAAAGTTTCATTTTCACATCCCCAGGCTGTGATTATTATATTGTATTACTACTATAATTATTACTCCCTAGGGGGAACCTCCGTCTCTAGAGACTCTGAGAAGACTCATCCAAGAGGAGTTAGCTAAGCAGCTAGATGGTAAGTAATCAGCTCTGAGAAGCCAGCAGATAGATCTGAGAGCATGAAAGATAACTTTCCATAGTTGTGGTGTTGTAGCTGACACCTGAAACTCTCCTGCTTATAGAAGGCATTGTTGCAACAAGTATACCTGGAAGGCACATTTGTGTAAAATGACATTTGATGCCCACCGGTATAAGGAGAGGGTTTAGAGTGGATGTAGATTGCTGTTTTTCTCAAAGTATTTGAATTGCAGGCCAGTATTGACTTACATCTACAGTGAACTGCTGAGCTGTAGTGCTTCTCTGCGCACAGCTCTTGGAGCAGCTGAAACATATCCCTGCACATTTTCCTCCATTCTAGAGATCATGGTGAAATTAGGTGATTTGTTTGAAGGAGTTTATTTACATGTTCTCAGAATTTACCCCAGTGTAATAGCAGTCAAGAGTTTGCGTCACTGAAGAGAACATAGAAAACCCTTTTCCCTTCATTCTGTAGGATGTTTTTGTGATGCTAAGTGTGTCTAAAGAGCCCTCAAGGCTGCTCAGCGTTTGAATCTGACAGCTATGAGCAGTGTGGCTGCATGGAATTCAGATGATATGTTGACACAGGGAGCTGCCTTAGTTGCGATTTCTGATTTCCCAGGCAGAGTGGGGTACATTGGCTGATAAGTACATTGGCTTTCAGTCCATTTGTGTAACAGCCCAGAACAAGAGAAGAAAGCTTTCTCCCTTAAGAGCAGCCATGTAGCATCCCCTCTATAGCAGAAGCAGTGGAAACATTCTTCTTTTCAGATCAGCTACGATCTGAGTTCTAAAGAAATCCACAGCTGTACTGTTAAAGAAAAGGACATTGAACAAGGAACAGAGATAAGTGTTTAGGATTACACATGATATTTAAGAGAAGTATGAAACTAAGGAGGAATTAGGCTGAAATCATTTACAAAGGGAAAAGTATTATCATGGTGCTTAGGAAAGGGTTATGTGGTAACAACAAATGAATGGTCCTGAAAATTTCATCAGTTCCCTATTTGGACATTACTGGACCAATGTTTCCAGCCTTCCATCAGTCGGAGCACTGATCTTCTTGTCTAATAAACCCCATTCCCCTCTCTTCACAGCAAAGTTAGCCTATCTCTTGGCTCAGATACCGCCTGCACATGTGAAAGCATCCCATGGCAGACCAGGACCTCCTGGTCCCCCTGGGAAAGAAGGACTACCAGGAAGAACTGGCCCTCCAGGAGAGCCTGGTCGGCCTGGACAGACTGGATCTGAAGGACCACCTGGACCCATTGGTCCCAAGGGTGAGCAAACCTTGGTGTGTTTAGGAAATCCAATAAAAGGATATGACCACCACATGTTCTTCAGTGCAGGCACTGAGTACCAGAAAGAATATCCTGAGGAGTGGTGTGAGAAGCAGTTCTGGTGAAACACTAAGAAATGAAGCAAACTGAAAAGGATTTTGTTCTATTAATTTTTAAAGGAAAAATTAATGCTTCAAAATGGTTAAGCTTTTTATCTGCTTTTTTTCTCCCTAAGAATTGTAATTCCTGAAAGCCTTTATTATCTCAACACAACCATCCCATAGCTTGCCAGATATCTGAGTGTTCTGGGAATACCTAGGACCTGAGTTTGCATCATAGTCTTACTTGCCTTGGGCAGATTTTATTGAGATGTTGCAGTGATATAAGCAATAAGGTGAAACTGCTTAACGATCTTGGTATTCACCTCTTCTCTTAATAGCATCAAAGTAGTACTCAAAACTCTTGATAGAAGCAGCCTCAGTCTTTTAAAGCAGATTTTGTGAACGTGACCAGCAACTGCAGAGTGTGTGTTTTACCTTCGTCCAGAATTGAAGTGGGTTAGGTCTTCATTCCCACTTATTCCCCTTCTCAGAGGAGTGACAACAATTAGGAACTTTTTTTTTTAGCAAATATTATGGTGTGGATAAAAGACCTGTGGTAGTTTGTTCCATAGATAATGCTTATCAATTAATTGTTGTCTTTTTCCCCTCTCTACAGGAGAAAGAGGAGCGAAGGGTGAGAAAGGAGATGCTGGCATTGGCCAGCGAGGTGAAATAGGTCCTCCAGGAATTCCAGGTACGTTTTTTTCAGAAAGTTACACACACACACACACACACACACACACACACACACAAGAAAAAAATATATATACATATAACTCAGAACATTCACAAAGACAAAGGTCTCTTCTATATTAGATAAATAATCAAGTTGACATAAATAATGGCATTATGCTATTTCCATAGCTGGTGGCTATGGGAAGAAATAAAAACACTAGCATCATATCTGGCCACCTTTGTTTCTTCAGCCTGATTGGCAAACATAATGACCCATGTCAGTAACAGTTAGGTTAACTGACCTTTGGGACAAGTCCAAAGTGAGGCTTTATTTACTAGGTACACAGTGTGGTGCCTTATCTGCACTTGCCAGAATCTTTTTGTGACCAAGCTGAATGCAGAGATCCAGGCAGCTTCAGCCTGTCATAAAAGATTCTATCTAACACCTCTGTCTCAGGCATGCAGCTCAAGCTTTATCTTTGCTGATAAACAAGAAGCAAATAAATTTTGTTTCTAATTTGTAATTAGGAGCCATCGATCAGCTTTACCTTCACCCTGCTTTGGTGGGAGAGGAAATTATGGAAAAAATTCATTACTCCATAGGCTGCGTCAGGCATGCTGGTCCTGCATTGCCTTAAAAAAACAGTGAATCCACTATACTTCATACAACGAGTTATCTCCCACAAATGACTCTTGCCTCAAGTTTTCCCATTCTCGCCACCTCCCTGTGAGGACTATATGCCATTGCCTGTGCAGCTGCACAACTTCAACAACGTGGTGAGAGCATAGTACAGTTGTGTAATCCAATTACGCATACAGGGTGGAAATCTCACATTCAGAGGAGCCATGTTTGCCATATTCTCATAGAAATATGTCAGCCAGACCCAAATCTGTGGAAGGTGATGCCTACATCCCAGTATAGGCAGTAAAACCATCTCCTGTGATGCTGTACTACTAAGTACTGCACTCTGAAGGTGCCACTCACCAAGGGCATTATGTTTTTATTTTAGGCCTCCCAGGGGAGCCTGGCTATGCCAAAGATGGGATACCAGGACCACCTGGCCCTCAAGGTGAAGCTGGGGTACCTGGTCTCATGGGCCCACAGGGACCTCCAGGAGCCAATGGACAGTGTGACCCTGCTCAGTGCGCTTACTATGCAAGCCTGGCTGCCAGGCCCACCAATGTCAAAGGGCCCTAGGATACAGGGAGTATCCCCAGACTTGTTTTTAAAACTTGAATTCATCCAGCCTGCCAAGAGCTCTCAGATGTCTTCAACTTTGTTTCTTTCATGGGAGGCCTTCTAAAGCCAACAAATGCTGCCGGTCGGTCTGATTATTTTTATGAATTATAATAATTATTATTATTATTATCTTTGATGTGATATGTGAATTTGTTCTTGTTTCTCTAACACCAGGGCATATTAAAACATTAAAAATGTGTTTTTTTTCTTTTGAAGAGCATACAACATTGATGCATTGTGTAGCAGTTTATGCAAAACCATTCTGATACTAATTTTTTTTCCTTTTTGTGGTTAATTCTTTCCAAAGCTTGGAAAGCTTGAAACTGAAATTAAATCCTGCACTGTGCAGCATGGAGCACTAACTGTGTAATCACAAGACTGTGGTGCTAGCTGCCATCCACACAGAAGACAGGAAGATAAGGTCATGCCAAAGCTGGGGAAGAGATCTCCAATACACTCAGCTCACAATGGACAGACAGTTATAGACAGGCAAGGTGTTCCCTGGAAGATCTCTTTTACATTTATTGTTCTGTCCACAAAAGAATCGGAATTCTATAGAAGCCAATTTTTTGGGACCATGTGAAATCTCACAGTGAGGCCTGGATCACTGTTCCTTGTGCAATAACTTCAGTAAATGAAGGGTATGTTCATATCAGATGGAGCTTATCTTCCTTCTGTCAGGGAGATGCCTTTGGAAAAAGCCACAATACTGTCCTCCATCAGCTCAGGGCTGCCAATTCCACTTTTCATTGTCAATGCACACACAGCTCTCTATCACTGCTTCACCCAAGAAATCTGCCAGCGCAGCACTGAATGTCTTCTGCTGTTAAAAACGTGAGGAAGCAAAGTGTCACCCGACTTCACTGTTTTGAATGGTACACCATGACAATAACTTGGAAAAGCTGTGTTTTAGAGGGAGGTGAGAGATTAGAGGCTGTTTTTCATCTCTGATGAAAAGGTCAGAACAAAGAGGTGTTCAGAAACTCTGAGAAAATTGTGTTTGAGAGTGAAAGCCAAAACTCAGACATAGGCCATTTTATGTATCAGCTAATTGCCAAAATCAAGTTGGGAATTCACTGAGAAAATAAATAGGGGACAGAGTCTGAGAAGACATTCAGAACTAGTCACTTTTCAATCTAACTTCCTGACAGAGACACGTGGATTTGTGTCAGCAAAAAAGCCAGATTTCCAAAACTCTTCTGAATAAGCAGTTTGTATTGAGGGATCAGAGTAACGAACATGATACAGATACTAAGTGCTGAATCTGTTTTGAAATCTCATCTGGTCTTTTGGAGAGATAAATGTGGCCCCCTGCCCTGCTGGCATGTTCACCATGTGGCATGGTGCTTCCAAACTGGCTAAGCCAAGCAGAAAGCACAGCTGTCTATAACCATCCCAAAATCAGACACAGTAGCTATAAGCCCAGAGCTGACTATTTGCAAGCCTTGGAGTCTTTCTTACCCAGAAGATTAAACAAAGTCTTTTCTATGTAGATCTCAGTGGTGATATTTTTGCTATTTCCTATGCAAGTAAATTCTTCTATTGAATTTTACTGTGTTTCTGCCTGTGGAAAGACCAAGGAAAGTGAAAATATCATGAAGTGAAGAGCATGGTGCTTTTTAGTAACGCTCAGTAGTGTACGTTACTGTAGTGCATCTTAGGCCAACTTCCTATAGTTCAGTTTTAGGCAAGCATATTGATCACATAGTATTTAACATCATCATTTTTTCTAGTCCAGGATGAATGAGATTTTATTCCTCTAGAGGTGATGTAGAATAACCTTCTTACTCAAGAGAGACCTCTCAACATGGCATGAGCCATCATTTTGAGTAAATATGGCAATGAGCAGGTTTTATGGAGGTCAGGCATGTTAACTGTCCCATATTAATGTGAAATGGAGTGATGAGTGATAAGCTGACAATTGGACTAGATGATCTTAGTGGTCTTTTTCAACATTGATGTTTCTGTGATTCTATGGTGTGAAACTCCCCAAACTCTGCATCGTGCATATTTGCATACACCATGCATGGCACAGACTTTAATACACTCAAGTATACCATGGGTATATATATAATGGGGTAAATATATAATGATACTCTATTGAACAAATTCCAGGGTCTTCCATCTCTCCAAAATGGTACACTGGCATATAGATAAAGGAGATAGGAGATTCTGGAGTTTTGTTATTTTGTCCTTTTTTTTTCCTTTTTGATAACTCATTTCATCTGCAAGTCTCTTAAAGCTATTGCCAGCAGCAGTCTGTGTTAGGAAAATGAGACACACCGACATCTTCAATAGAAATTAAAAGATCTGCAGTGGGCAGCCCAACTCCCTTTGCTCTAGCATATTCTCTGTTTTACTGTTACCTGTTCAGTCCATTCCTGCCTTTGTGTTCTGAGTTCAGTGGATGCCATTTCCCTGCTTTTTCTTAAACCTCGTTTCCTCTACAGCCAGTTACATGACATTTACCAAGAACAATCTGTCAGTAGTGAGGAGTACGAGACACTTGCTACAGACTCAGATCAAGTCTGGTGCTTATAGCCAGCCAGTACTGTCTGCCAAACAGCTTGCAAGGCAGTAATGGATGCAGGAGGTGAAAGATAGGGCAGAGGTAATGAGTGTGGCTGCTCTACTAACCACTCTTGAACAAGATGAAGATGTGGCTTTTGCATCTCAATGTTCCTGGCCCAGAAACAAAGCATTTGGTACATCACAATGAAGTTTATTCAGTGTCTGAGACTTAATCCCATGAATCCACTGTTATTTTTGTATGAATTTTTTTGGCTGGCCACATGATAAGAGGGAACATACTGATAAGATGGCATTAGGGAGCCAGAGAATGTATTGTATACATATTACCAAGGTGCTAATGATACATACATTTTATGATATTGCTGGAGTGTTGTTTTTTTTTTTAATCAATTGTGTAAATTATTACAGTTATAGCAAACAACCTATTATTCCATTATATATTTTGCCTGTCAAATAAATAATTTAAAATTTTAAAGAGATTAATTTGGGAAGAATAGTTTTTTGTGTTACATTATTTAACAATTTACACTTGTATTCTGAACTGCTCTAAATTGGCTTTTTTGGAGCTGTAGCAAGGAATAAATTATTTTCCTTCTTTGCTGCTTTTGAGAGGCTCATCTCATTACAGTCTTGTGATGTTGTTTTTCTGAGCTGTCCTTTTCACACCTCTTGTTAATATGGGATAATTAAACTGTCTAAGGTTGAACTCAGTTCCACATGTTCATCCAGAAATGTGTAATCAAAGCAAAATGGTGATGCTCAGGACTGAAACAAATGTGTGTGTTTTTCCAGAGATGCAATGAAAATGCAGCAGCAGCTAAGCCTCAGGTCTGTGCTCTGAGCAAAGAACTGTCAGGGAGATGAGCACATCTTTTACTTTCTGGACTATTAAGAAAAAATACAATTAAAATTAAAAGAAAATAAAATGAAAAATATGGAGAAATTTTGATCTTTTAATGTGAAAACTGTCCAAGCCTTAACCTGCTCCAGGCTGTTTTTTGGCAGCTTCTGAAACAGGATGTGATGCTGATGCAAGTCTGGGTATCATCATCTGAGAATGTGTTGGGCACCAGAGACACCAAGAGGACACACTTCATGGATTCATTTGAGTTGGAAGGGACCCTTAAAAGACATCTACTCCAACTCCCCTGCAATGAACAGGGACATCTAGAGCTAGATCAGGGTGCTCAGAACCCCGTCCAGCCTGACCTTGAATGTCTCCAAGGACGGGGCATCCACCACATCTCTGGGCAACCTGTGCCAGTGCCTCTATACCCTTATAGTAAAAAACTTCTTCCTTCTTCTTCTTCCTTGGTCTAAAAGACTTCCAGGTACAACGTAAGACCTAGGAGTATCCTAGATCTTCAGTGAGTGTCCCTGAGGGAGATTATGTATACCTCAAATGATGTGAGATGCTTATGTGTAGGTTCCTGAATCTCATGCTCAGAGCTAGGCTGTGACACCTGCATTTAGGTGATTCCAGTGCGAGGCTTGGACCCTGGATGAGCATCCTAAAGTAATCAGCTGAAGCACTCTGGGCTACATTACTTGAATTAGCCTGGTGTTGATAGAAGAGTTTCTGATAAGTGTCTGTCTTCCACCTTTACTGACTCATGTTGCTTCTGGATTGATATGGGGATGGATGTGTTACAGACAATGAGGTGTTGGGTACTACGGGAATGGCACAGGAAGATGGACAATGTTATTGCATAAACATGTACTGTCCTTTTGCCAGGAAATAACAGAAAATAAAACATTAAGTTACTAAAAAATTCTGCTACCACCTCTTTCAGTCTCTGTAAGATGGATTTCAATGCTGCTGAGGGTAAAGGGTGCTGCTTTGTGGTAACCCTGCACACGGTGAGCATCCTAACATGAGGAGTCCTCCTTGATGACCCTGCAAAGCCATCTCTGCTGAGGGGGAGAATCATTGCATCAGCCATCTAGTTGCCTCTTGCATCCTAAGTTTGGCATTTCTTGTAGGTTTCAGAGCCTGGACTTACATTTCATCACCTTGTACTGGTGAAGCTGAGTTAAGAAATAGAAGAATGCTTGCCCTCATAAATCTAGTTTAAACCTAGAAATCACAAATGGATTTTTGTGTTGTGACTTGTGAAATGTGAACAACTGATTAGAAAAGCCTAAAGAGATGATGAACTTTTCATTATCCAGGTTGGTTTCCAAACAGATTTTCAGGCTAAATTTTGAATTCATCATGCACCTTGATTTAAGACTATTGACTCTGGCAATATTCTTATTGGAGTTTGTGTGAACTGAGAGTGAGAATATCCTTCTGGGTCTCTAGATGGATCATGTGTTAAAAATATGGGCTCCTTCTTGTAATTTTATTTATTGGACCGTGAACCACAGAATCACAGAATCACAGAATGGCCCAGGTTGAAAGGGACCTCAAGGATCATGAATCTCCAACCCCCCTGCCACAGGCAGGGCCACCAACCTCCCCATTTAAAACTTGACCAGGTTGCTGAGGGTCGCATCCAATCTGGCCTTGAACACCTCCAGGGATGGGGCATCCACAACCTCTCTGGTCAGCCTGTTCCAGCACCTCACCACTCTCATAGTAAACAACTTCCCCCTGACATCCAACCTAAATCTTCCCTCCCTCAACTTCAAACCGTTTCCCCTTGTTCTGCTGTTATCTAGCCTTTCAGAGAGTTGACTCCCCTCCTGTGTATAGGCTTCCTTAAGGTACTGAAAGGCTGCAATGAGGTCACCTCACAGCCTTCTTTTCTCCAGGCTGAACAAGCCCAGCTCCCTCAGCCTGTCTTCATAAGGGAGGTGCTTCAGCCCTCTGATCATCTTTGTGGCCCTCCTCTGGACCCTCTCCAACAGCTCTCTGTCTTTCTTGTACTGGGGGCTCCAGACCTGGACACAGGACTCCAGATGGGGCTTCACGAGAGCAGAGTAGAGAGGGACAATCACCTCCCTGTCCCTGCTGGCCACCCCTCTTCTGATGGAGCCAAGGATACCATTTGCATGGAACCACATATAGAAAGGACAAGGGAACAATGTGACAGAGAGGCATTAATCATACACTGACATTCCTGATGAGACAGTGATTAGCATTAGGAAGAAGGATGTCTTGCAAGATGGAGCAGAAAAGAACTTGCCACCTTAGTAAAGAAAACCCCAGGGTCATACTCCTGGAGAGAAACAGTTCAATAGGGAGAGCAGTGCCCAGCATCAGAAAAGCCTTTCTCTCTAAGCACAGCTTTAGTCAGCATGATGTGCTGTCTGAAAGGCTTGGATTTTGATGTGGAGAGAGAAGAGTGTTTAAGCAGAAAGCAGCACACACAGTAGTTCAGTGTATTTCACAGGATGGACGTAGCTGACAATGTATTTTTAGAAACACTTTGGGCTGGCTTTTGTTCAAGTCTGAAATGCGTCTCATTGCAGTAACTTCTTCAGCACTCTCTTGGTGGGAATTGTGTTTCAGTGTTATTTTTATGGTTAATTATGAGGTCTGTTATTTCTGGTCAGAAGCTTTCCCTTGCAAGTGAAAAAAAATCTCACTTTTCCTTTGTTATTATAATCATCTCTGGTATATACATATATTTCCAAGCTATTGAACCCATTCCTACTTATGAAAAGGTATTAGATTTCCTCTGTTGAACCTTTTTTTTATGTAAAATGTACAGCACTTCTTGATGAAGGTAGCTTAGCCTTCAGATCTCATTGACATTAATGGTGATCCTGAAGAACAGGAATAACCACTTTGTGTCCGCAGGATTTGCTCACACTGTTGTCCATTCAGCTGTGATAGTCCCAGCTCAATAGCTTGCAGTCTCCATCAGAAAACTACCAGCATCCCAGGTGCTTATAATTCAAAAGCAGCCTCTTAGCACTGACAGATACCAGACTAGTGACATGGTTTTATCTTACCGATGCTGAAGATGAATCTGAAAGAAATCCAGAGCTTGATTTCAATAGGATTAAGGCATTTGCATGCTGAATCTAAGCCAAGGGTTGGTATGCAACAGCACCAAAAATCTGTATCTCAGGGCAAAATCCATCAGAAAACAGGAGAGCCTAAATTGTAAGTTCAGAGGTTGACTTATGATCCTGAAATCCTCTGGTCAGCATCTTCTGGCTAGAGGGCTTTCAACTCTGCCCACCCATCTGTGCTGCCATGCACTTCGCCAGTGCTGGGACATAGGCCCCCTGCAAGCTCAGCACCACATGGGGCTGAGGAGATCTGATGGATGGGGAATTGGAGTTGGGTGGGGAACTGAAGTATCACTCTTCACCAGACTTGACCTGGTAGATCTTTTCAGGCCATGCTTATAAGGCATTGTGTTCTGCCTTTAATAGCCTGTAGGAGAATGTGAAGAAATTTCTTCATGAAAAGCATTTTAAATTGTCATTCTAAGCATTTTTTAGCTGAGAGACTTATGGATTAGAGGATGAAATAAAAGAGGTGGCTTTCTCAGCCTGAGGCTTCAAACCCACAATTGTCTCCTTCTGGGAAAATGCCCTTCTCTGTACACAGCATGCTGTGCTGAGTGGCTTAGGATAAACCTGGTATTTCTCATCTCCTACGAAAGCTATGTTGTGAGGAATAAAAAATTCTTTTTAAATATGCCGGAGCAAGTTCAGCACAAGATCCTATCTCTGTGGCACAGAGGGTCATACACTCAGCAGGAGGGAGGAGGACTTTCAGATTTCAAAACTGATGCTTTATTGTGTTTGCTTAATGTTAAAGGCACAACTGCCCTGAGGGCAGGCCCTCTTCTTGGCTGCCAGCTCCCAGGCACCAGCTATGAGTCTGTCTTCTTGCCTCATTTACCATATGCTTTATCTTTTTGGCTGCTTCAGTTGCAGTCCACTGGGACTGACCAACGTGAATTGCACAAACAAAGCCAGTTTATGTTTGCCCACCCACTGCTTCACTTTCTAAACACCTTCACTTTCTGAATACCAGCACATCATCGCCACCAGCTCCCGGCCTGAAACAAGAGGAAACATCCATAAGCTGGGTTATGTGTGCATTGCAGTGCTTGGAAGGGAAGCACCTGGCCATGTGAGAAGGGCAAATGTTTACTCAGTGGGACGTATCTGAGCAACTCAAACATTCTGCATGTGTATTGTTAACATGCCTGGCAGAGAGGAAAGCTGACAAAGAGCCTCAGTCAACCAAGAACCTCAGTGGTTGCCCATGGTGAAAGCAACAAATGATCAGTCACCACTGTGCTCTTGGTTCACACAGTTTCTGGTGGGAGAATGAACGCAGCCACCTCCTTCAGATACACCTCTATGGGTCCTGACTTACACTGGAGGTATCTCACAGAACATGATCCAAAATACGAAGGGAAGAAGAAACTGAAGATTTCAGGCAGAGATCTGGCATCAGTCCCTGTGCAGGTCTTTGGCCTGGACCAGCTGCAGGCCCTGGAGATGAGCCCAGAACGAGAGAGCTGCCTGAGGTACCGCATGGAGCTGCTGCCCCGCGAGATCAGCCGCTTGAAGAACCTAACCCTCCTCTACATGGACTCCAACAACCTGAAGAAAATCCCTGCTGAAATCGGCACCTTGAGGCACTTGGAGAGGCTGACGCTGAGCAACAACCATCTGAGCTCCCTGCCCCCAGAGATGGGGGCCCTGCAGCGGCTGCACAGCCTCCACCTGGCCAACAACAGCCTCACCCACCTGCCTCCAGCCCTTTGCCAGCTGAGGAGCCTCACCTTCCTGGACCTGAGTGACAACAAAATACACACCATCCCCTCTAGCATCCGGCAGCTGGAGAAACTGGAAACGCTGCTGCTGCTCTTCAACTCACTGGAAAACCTGCCTGAGGATGTCTGTCTTTTAAGGAATCTACACACGCTTTGGCTAGGAAACAACCGTCTGCGATCCCTTCCACCACAATTTGGGGAGCTGGTCAACCTGGACTGGGGATACAACTACTGTTCCTGCAATTTTGAAGGAAATCCACTCGAAAGTCCTCCCCCTGAAGTCTGTAGCAGAGGTTCTGAGGAGATCAGAGACTACTTCATGTCGTTTCATAGAGTACAGGCAGAACAGATGGCTGGGGTCAGCCATTCAGCTGACTGACATGGGTTTATGCTGTGCGAATCATCTGCACAAGCGAAATGTGTTTCAGGTGGGAAAATGTGGTGAAATCACTCTGTGAAGCTCAAAAGCTTCCTCTCTGCTGTAAGGTGATTTTTCTGACAGTCTTTTTTTGACACTAGTATTGAGTGATGGTGTATATCTTTCAGCAATTGTTTCAAGGACAGCTATAATCTTTTCATTATTTATGGCTGTATAAATCTATCTCATGAAATGTTGCAGCCAAATGTTCAGTCAGAGAAAATGAACAATATCAAGTCGGGGAGGATAGAGTCAGGTAAACACCTTGGTCTGTAAATAGAAATAACATGTTTGCACACTGAGTCAGTGCTTGAGTCTGGGCATGAGCAAGTGCAGGCTGAGATTTATGTCAGTGTTTAAGGCCATTCAGACTTGTGGATTTAGATTTGCTTCAAGTGGCTCAGAATCTCTTCACTTTCCACAGGACTTAGCTGTTTTGCACTTGAAGAATCACCTCAGGCTTCTAGATTGAAGCAACCTATGTCCAGCTCCCAGAAGGTGCTATGCAAGTGATGTCTCCACTGCTTTGGCAGGACATAATGTGTGTCTTATCATGCTTCTCTTGAGCAGCAGCTTTGGTATGGAACTGTGGCTCTCCTGGGAAGCAGCACGGAGCTGGGGCTGGTGAGTCAATCCCTCTGGAGTTACACAGAGTAATAAGCCTCAGTGATAACGTCTCCATGGAACATGGGTAGCCCAGCTTTAGAGCATGCAGCCCCAGCAGAAGTTTTCCACCTCTACCATGTCTGGGAAAGTGTTCAGAGATATTAAAATATAAGTATGCTAACTTCCTGCAAGGGAATATTTCTGAGCATTCTTGTTTAAAATCATAAAAGGCTTCATCAGTGTTGCATTATGGAAATTTGCTGAGACTCCTTTCTCTTTCATTTTACTCTCTCTTCCCTTAATCTCTCATTAGCATTTTCTCCCCACCTATCCTTTGCTCTTGTTGTGTGTCTTCTTTCTGGCTGCTGCCTCTGACCTTATCTTCCTTTTCCATTATTGCCTTCTCAAAAGCATCTCTTTCCCTTATAAATGCCTTTATTTGCCCTTTTTCTCCTTTGTCTTTTATTTTTCATCTGGCCAGCGTGCAGAAAGCTGCAGCTTTCTGTCTTTCCAGGAAAGAAGAAGGGCAGAGTTGGGCCTGCTGGGATCTGAGCATGGGCTTCCAGGGTTTGTGGAGAAAGGGACTATAGGTGTTTGAGACACTGATATATGGACCATTAAGTCTGTTGTTCAGGCATTTTCTTCTCCTTGGTCAGCAGGAGAACAGGGGACCAGAACAGATGCTGAAATTGTACCGAGTAAAAAAACACAACTGCAGATACTGGCATGGTCTGATTTGTACAGTGCTCTGACACTGGGTCTACCCCTGACCTCTGTGCTGTGAAGCTTTCAAGCCAGAATCACCTTTTGGTGATTTAGTAACCAGATTTGGTATAGGTGTAGTATATCACATAGCAGTAAATTAATGCATGCTAATGATGGACATGCAGTAATGCCACAGCAGCTTCTTTCTTTGTTTTCCTGCAGGCAGTTATTTTCAAAAGGCTTGGAGGTGAGTTATGTGGCACAGGAAAGAAAAGATTAAAGGGATTATATCGCCTTGCTTGTCTGGGTATTCTGTGGCAGCATGAAGAATCAGAAACCTGTTTACTTTTCAAAGGAGATTTGCAGCATGATAGGAGACTGTACGTGGAGTAGCTCCTAAAGCTGCTGTTAGGTGAGATGGAGGGTATATCAAGGTGGCAACATTAAAGGCACTGAAGGACTTGGGCTTTGTGTCTGTTTCTATCATTATGTGGACTTGAGCAGGTATTCTCAAGGTCTGCTGTTGTATTTGCCTGTTCTGGGACAAGTGTGAGACTGAAATTCCCTAAGTGTGATCTTTCTAGAGACTTACATCTTACACACTGAATCCTGTCACAGCAATATCTTTAGCCATGTGGTAAGAGGGACAGTTTCTCATGTCCTCTTTCAAACCATTTAGATCCTGTCTTGCTGTTTCTCTCCTGTACTGCACAAGGTTTGGTATTGTAGATCTATTTCCTTTCCCTTCAGCTTCCTGGGCAGTGATTCCCAAATGGAAGCAGACTTCAGCTTGCTTGGGGAGTTTGCAGCATCTCACAACGTTCATTTTTGGTTTTGGCCATCAACATTTCAAACAGAGTCATAGAATCATGGAATCACCAAGGTTGTAAAAGACCTCCAAGATCATCCAGTCCAACCAATGTCAGAGGATCCTGTAAGTTTCACATTGAGGAGTCGAGCTCATTCCAAAGGCAGTCAGAGTTTACTTTATCTAGTCCTTTCCTCAAATAACGCCATGAATTCTAAAGCATGATTATATCCATTAACCATATAATTGTTCTTCCTGGTAATAAATTGAGCTAAAAAGGGGTTCAAGGCCTATGAGAATATGAAATCTCTAACAAATAGTGTCAGTACCTTTGCTAAAGTTCTCCAGTCTGTAAGGATCAAGAGAAACTTCACAAAATAAATGCAAGTGAGAGCACTTTGCCCATACCATCAAGCTGCTTGGATAGACTGAATGTCATGCAGCAAGAAGAAATTCCTCCCTCTGTATCATGCTGTCTGATGCCTCTTCACCTCCCTTTTTGTCCTGGTGGCTTTCAAAATCTAATTTCCCAAAATGGAAACCCCAGTAGTGTTGTAGTATTCTGGCATCTGTGTTAGTGGCTTAGTTACACAGAGCAATAACTAGATCTTGGTGCTGTCATTAAGATGGTATTAAAGTCTAATCTCAAACTGCTTGTCCTTTATTTGTTGTACTATCTGTATTGTTGCTAAGCACTCTCATTTTCATCTGCTCATTAAAACCTCAAGTGTTAATATCAGTGAAGAGCAAACTGCTTGGATGTAAGCCCCCAGTGAAAAGACTTAGATGTATGTCTGAACCCCCATACTTTGTGGGGGAACATTTGTTGAAGCTGACATTCAGTATTGATGGGAGTTGTACATTTACTTCCCTTCATTCCATGCCATACTGCGAACAGACTGGCATTGGAGAGCATTGTACCCTGGAACTGCATAGACTTTTCTGTGAAAACCTTGATTTCTTGCAACAGAACAGTAATGACATATAAAAGCAGTGAGTGAAAAAGGCTCCAAATAGAATTTCAGAATAATAATATATATAAGGGCAGAGAGCTCTTTAATTTAACATACAAATGTATGACGCTTCACAGACTAGTACTTCAGACTATAGATAAACTGCATATTTTTAATGCTGGAGAGTTCACCTGAGTATATGGCAGATTCTCCACCAACTGAAGTCTGTAAAACCCCCAGTCTAGCTCACCCAAAGGTATGATGGTAACACTCCACCTTGTTTTATGCAAAATGAAGGTTACAAAGACTTTTTCTCCCCTTGAAAGTACATGGCTACAATCTATAGCTGCTGCAAATCTAAAATAGTAAATCTCATGCTCCACATGAACTTCAGCTTCTCGGTTTTCAAGGGATAAGAGCAATACTGGAAAAACTGAAGGTCACTGAGCCAGGAGAACTGAACAGAGGGCTCTTGGATTTGGTTCTGGTGTCTCTGTGGTTGTAAAAAGACCAACAAAAGTGGTAGTTGCTGTTCTCATTCTTTTTGGAGTCAGCAGCAGATTTCCAGAAGCACAAACAGAAAACTGGCTCTGAATTCCTTCTGAGTAGAGTACAGCACCCTCCAGTTTTCCAAGTCTTTGAAAAATCTTGTGGTTGATCAGTCAATTATATTTCACATTAATAGACAGAAAAAGAAATGCCTCTTGGCAGATCCTAGAAGACAAAAGACAATGCAAATCATGCCTTACACACAATGCAAATGCATTTGTATCTGAAAGAAAGATGTTAGTTTCTGAAGGTGTAGTTGTTAGGGGGTCTGTCCTCAGATGTTTTCCATGAGTTCCCTAGTCTGGGAGGGTATCCATCAAAGAGGCCACCATCACTGACCAATGTTTCTCTTAGGTGGACCTACCCCAGTGCCACTTCCTGCCTTCCTCCGTGGTCAGTTGTCTTGTCTCAGAAGTAAGCAGTCTAACTGTCTTCCACAAAATCCCTGTAATGAAGCTCAGGAAGTGTGGGATGGATGAGTGGACAGTGAGGTGGATGGAACAGCGTCTGACTGGCAGAACTCAGAGGGATGTAATCAGTGATGCAGAGCTATCTGGAGGCCTGTAACTAGCAGTTTTCCCCAGGAGATAGGTACTAGGCCTGGTCTTGTTCAGCATCTTCATCAATGACCTGATGAGTTTGAAAAAGAGCAAGTATAGAGTGCTACACCTGGGAAGGAATAACCGCATGCATCAGCGCTAGTTAGGGGATGACCTGCTGGAAAAGAGCCCTGCAGAGAAGGATCTGAGTGCCCTCACGGACAACAGGTTGGCCGTGAGCCAGCAGTGTGCCCTTGTGCCCAAGAAGGCCAATGGAATCCTGGGGTGCATTAAGAAGAAAGTGGCCAGCAGGTTGAGGAAGGTGATCCTTCCTCTCTACTCTGTCCTGGAGCACTGTGTCCAATTCTGGGCTTCCCAGTTCAAGAAAGACAGGGAACTGCTGGAGAGAGTCCAACGGGGGGTCACAAAGATGATGAGGAGCCTGAAACATCTCCCTTATGAGGAAAGTCTTGAGAGACCTGGGACTTTTCAGTCTGAAGAAGAGGAGACTGAGAGGCATCTTATCAGTGCTTATAAATATCGGATGTCAAGTGGATAAGGCCAGGATCTTCAGTGGTGCCCAGTGACAGAACAAGGGGCAATGGGCAGAAACTAGAATGCAGGAAGTTCCATATGTACTTGAGGAAAAACTTCTTTACTGAGAGGATGACAGAGCACTGGAACAGGCTGCCCAGAGAGGTTGTGGGGTCTCCTCTGGAGATATTCAAAACCCACCTGGATGCTCTCCTGTGTAACCTGAAGTAGGAAACCTGTTCTAGCAGGGGGTTAGACTGGATGGTCTCTAGAAATTCCTTCCAACCCCTATGATTCTGTGATTCTGTGATCAGAAATTATGATTTTTTTCTGGTGATTTGGCAGTGAGTCAAAGAGGTTCAGGTCTGGCATGAATCAATTGGCTTAATTACTGATTGCACATGATCAGTCCCTGCTAGAGGCATCAGATTCAGGGTTCCCTGCACTTGAGTAATGGTACCACAGGAGATGCAAAGCAATCTGTCATGAGCAAATGCCATGTCTTTCAGGACACCAAATTGCAATATAAGTCTAAACAGCATATCTAATGAAGATCACTGTAAACAGTGCAAAGAAAGAGAACTAGACTTCTCAGAGTGTTCTGCCCGTGAGCCAAGAGACAGGTAGTAAATGTGCTTAAATAAATACCATGTGTGATCCATGGAGTTCTTATGTGTCTGTTTGTTAAAGATCTCAGCAGCTGTCAAGAAGCTTTTTATTTTTCTACCACCCTAGGCAAACTGTAAAATGTGTTGTCATTCTCATTGCATGCAAACAAACTTTCCTTGAGTAGTTCAGGAAGGAAGAAAATAGCAGGTGTGGAAAAGAGTGATGCGGCAAGCAAAGTCCAGATGGAACAGCCCACACTGTTGTCTTGAAACTCACTGGTTTTTTTTTGTCAGACTGATAGAGCCAGCATGGAGCTCACTGCAGCTGACTCCCAAAGTGATCCTACTCCCTGTCATCTGGTACATGAACTTTAGGAGAGCTTGTACTCAGAAGGTTGTGATGACTCTCACATCAATGGTACTGGTTCAGTTGCAGTTAGGCTGTTAGCACCAACTTATATCTTAGAGGAGTTGCTCCACTACTTTGCAGGTGTCACTGTTGAAAAGTTCAAATTGAAACATCTTCCTGCAATTTAAGCATACTTTTGTTCAATTCCCCAGAGACTTAGAAAACAGGTTGTTTTATTCCTGTTTGCATTAACTCTTCTATGCACCTGAAGTTTGTTGAAGAGCTTCTTATGAGGCTTGTTAAAATTAAGCAACCATCAGATCTCTCAGTCTTTCTGTTGTCAGGCCACATTTTCTTCATCTCTGATACCACTGTCCTCTGCATTACTGCTGCCTACCTTTATGAAGTTGTCACTTTCAAAACTGAATAGAATGAGGTATCTGAAGTTGTTCCAGTGCCAAGCCAAAGGACTACTACATGTCTTGAAAGCTATACTCTGTTCATGCTGCTTTGGTGGTGATTTCTGTTTTTTCACATGATCGTGATGCAATTTGGCTTGCAGTCCACTGTGGTAACATGATTCACTATGGTTGTGATATTGACAAATTTTGATATTGGCGTACACACATAATTTTAACTTTATATCCTTGCACTCGTCCCTGCTGAAATGCAGCTTTCTACTTCCCAGTTAGGTTATACAATTTTTGGAAATCATTCTGAATTCAAATCCTGTCCTCCCATACTTACAGTGCCTCCGAGCTTCATGCCATCTGAAAATTTAATAACCACGCTCTCATCATCTAATTCGATAATGAAAACACGTACCAGAACTGGATCCAAAACAGATCTGGCTGAATTCCACTTTCTACATCCTTCCACTCTGACAAAGCTCTGCCTATAACCTCTCCAATACATTATCAAACCAGCTTTGCACCCAATCTATCATTGTTTCATCTTGACCATTTACTGCTGCAGCCTGTTTCTGAAAATGGCACATGTAGACATTTTGAAAACCTTAGTAACGGTGAGATTTGTGACCGCTACATTTCCTTTATTCTTAAAGCCTGTTACCTCACTAAAGGTGGAGATTAGATCAGTTCAACACAATTTATGGTTGTCAAATCTGCATGGGCTACTTGTCCCTGCTGCTACATGAAGCAGCTGCTGCAGTGACTTATAATCTTGTAGGTGCTTATGAAATGTACATTTGTTCCAGGAGTTTTGGAAGCCTGAAGACAGGTTAGAATCATTTCCTGCACACCTCCTCACCCACTGTACTCCCTCCATCCCACCTCCAAAAAAAGCTCACAACCAAAAGAAAAGAAGGAATTACCATTTACTTTATATGTGACATGCTACTATGACTTTGTGGCCCTACACTGGCCTGGTGCTTTGTGAAACAGTTATCTTCACTGCAACAGCCACTTGCTGCTTTACCCTCTGCAGAAAGGTTTAGGGCTGGTTAAAGACCAGGGCTCCAGTTGGGCTCATCAGGGCACAAGCACATCCATACTGGAAGAGTTTGGTTTGGTCTATGCTGTGTTGTGGCTGATATGCTTTGTGTGGCCCCATGGTGATAGTGGACAGCTGCAGCTCTTGCAGTTTGAGAAATACCTATTCAGTTCCTCATTCAGTGCATTTCCTTTGGTGGTTTCTGTGCAGGGTATATTGTCCTGCTCATGGTTCAGGGAAAATGCAGTCACCCAGAGAGGGGAAACGACACAAGTCTTGAGATATCCAACTTGTTCTGATCCTGTCGTCTCAGCCGGGAGCTCTCCTGGCTCTTCTTGCTGCACAGCAGAACTAAATAATCCTGTTTTCAAACTGATGTCCTTAATCTCATTGCTTAGACTCAAAACAGGAAGAGTAGCATGCTATTGCTAAGAGGGCAGCAGTAAAATGATAGTTTTGGTCCTGAATAATCAGCTTCTGCATAGCTCACAGTGTGCATCTGTGTGTGTTCCCTGGCAGCTACGTCACTTGGAGAATCTCTGCACCATACCTACTCTTGTAAAAAGGCTCTTTCAGATCAGCCAGACACCTTCTTTTCATCTAGATGAAAAGAAGATTCCTTTTTGTTCTCAGCACTACCACTGGCTGTTGGGAAGATCACCCTTTGCATTAGGTCTGTATGCTCACGGAAAGAATAGAAGAGAAATGTTAGCTCACACAGGCATAGTATCTGCCATTCAAAGACCTGTTGCTTCTGTATAGCTTTCCCACATCAAATGCTTTTAGACTTGAGCAATTTTTAAACATCTACCTAGCAACAACAGCATGGTTCTGGATACTACTTGCAAAGTTTCATTTTCAGATATAAGACAGGTTTTATCCAGACTGAATAACTGTGGCTTGTTTCTAGATTATTCCTTTTATTTCTAATACTTTTCAACTCTGAGGATCAAAATCATGCCCCTGATTTCCCTTTCTGCTGTCTAGTGGTGCCAAGGTTTGCACTAGGAAGAATTTCATGGCTCTTTAGATTCCTTTGTAGCTAAAATCTATCCAAAGGCTACCTATCTCCCATCCAAGGAGTAAGACTTGATGACTCTGCTTGTTCCTTCCAGTTCTGTGCTCTTGGTTGTCTCTTTGCTTATTTGATTGTGTTGCTTTCTAGGAACAAGCTTAACTCATGCTCTAAATATCTAGATTGATTTTGTTGTTGTTTGGAATAATAAGGCTATTTTTCTTCTTCTTCTTTTTTTTTTTTTTAATTGCTACAGTATCTAAAAAGCTATATTGCAGTTTAACCCCAGTTTTGCACATCTGATGTAATCTAAAAAATCTTATTTGCTGGGATTCTTTTTTACTTTGCTGGAAAACTTTCGTTGATCTGGCTGAAACTAGAAAAGAATATGAATGAAATTATATGATGCTGAGAGTATGTGTACATGTGGATTCTGCATGCTCATTTAGAGGAGCCAGAAAGCAGATATCCTATAGAGATTCCAGTTCCTTGCCCTACTATAATATGCTTAGCACATTACAGACTCTTCTGGGTGTCACTGTGTTCATGCCAGACCTTCAGATGTTTCTTTAGAAGGAAAGGCTGATAGTGAACTGATAAACAGTTGTGCTACTTGAACGAGTAAGATTCTCACTGCAAAGAGCTCACATATCTGATGATTAGGAAGATCCTATGCCAAAATGATCTTCCTTTCAGGAAGACAGCATAAAGAATATTCTCAAAGTATTTTTCAAAACAAAATGTGTTTTTTAGTTATACAAGTTACAAGTACTACCCTGCCCACTCAGTAAATAAATAAAAGTAGGAAGAATGTTTTATTTCAAAAGCATTGTAAGTTTGCCTTTAATTTTTCTCATTGCAGGCAATAGTAACAAGTCTGCAAGCATTATATGTATTATATGCTGAGAAAATATAGACATTGCTGCTGCAGACAAACCTAAGAATGTTTTGATCTTATCCCTGGGATAAAGTGAGAATCATAAAGTTAAGCTCATATTTTCAGAGCCAGAGCTGATGAACTGGGGGAGCTGGGCAGCCTGATTCCTTCACCACCAGAACTGATTGCAGTCATTAGCTTCTAGTGCTAACTGGGCAAACAGTCTCAAAGCAATTCCCACTAGGGACCTCTTCATATGGCACCAGTGCTGTGTATGGGCAGCCTTGCTGGTGCTTCTTGGAGGAGAAACGGGGACACTGGGGTCCCCGAAGCAAAGATGCTCACTGTTCTCCAAAATGATTTCCTTGGACAGGATGCTCTGTGTTACGAACTGCTCCCAAGGTAGGGTTGCTCTTTTTTTATGGCAGTCTTCTGCAGTCATCTACTAATGAACAGATCCTGGCTTAACTTTACAGCTGTGAACCTGTTCATGATAAGATGCAGTCAGCTATCAGATTTAATAAACACTGTAGAAAAATCAGCAATCTCAGCTGATGGAACCATGCCCCTCACTTTAATCTACAGCCAGAGAAGTCCAAAATGAGTTTTCAAAAACTGTGGCCAAAAAAAGTTTTGGAGGTTATGGAAAGGTGTTAGTTACTCAGAGCTATACATGATAATCTATGCCTCTGCTCCTCTGGTGAGTGAATATGGCTGAAATTTTTGGCTTCTCCTATCTATACATCTGGAAAACAATCTGGTGGGTTCAACCTGCTGGAAGCAGAGCCTGTAAGCTCTGCCTGTTGTTTGCACGCTGAGCACGAAGGGCACAGAGCTCACAGATGGATTTGCCTCTAAGTTTCCCTGAAGGTACAACACTCCCCCACACAAAATTTCCAACAGTGATTAGAGTCTCAAAAGCAAGATTGTATTAAAACAACAGAACGAGGGCACTAAAAATTTTAAACTCGAGAAAACTCAGAGTGAGAGAATGAAAATTGGTTTTTGAACAGAGCTTCTGTACTGGCAGTGGAGTTCTTTATTTAAGATTTGTTGTCTTTCCAGTAATCTTTCAGTAGCTTTGGGATCACAGCACACCACACATGGTACCCTCTGAAGTAGTTTTTTTTCATCCCTTATTAGCCCTGCCTCCCTGGCCCCAGCACAGCCATAATAGATGAGATTGAGGGTTATCTTGCACCATCTGTGCAGTACTGTCTCTCCAATTATAGCCATAAAAAAAGAAGCCCAAGGAAAAACGAAGAACAAGGCAGAGGAAAAAAAAAAAAAAAAGTAATATTACCTCTTAAAGTTTTCTCAGTTTCTGAGTATTTTTGATTTGGGGAGACCTTGGTCTGTTTCAGCATGCCTGCTTAGCAGATAATCTCAACCAATCTCCTTTCCAAGTCTGTCAAGAGGCCATGCAAACTACTTGTGTCCACAACATTTTTGGCAAGATGTTTTCCAGGGCTGCAGCCCATTTCTTCAAGGATGACCTCCACAGGCCACCACTCCTTGTGACCTTAGAATGGCTCTGAAGTCAGTCCCCATCCACTTTTGGGTACTGCAGTACAAAAAAAGACAGAAAATTATTAGGGTCCAAAGGAGGACTATAGAGATGGTGAAGGGTGTAGAGGGGAAGACGTATGAAGAGCAGCTGAGGTCCCTGGGATTGCTCAGCCCAGAGCAAAGCAGGCTGAGGGGAGGCCTCATGGCGACTGCAGGTCCGCACAGGGAGCGGAAGGGCAGCGCTGAGCTCTGCTGTCTGTGACAGCGACAGGGCCCGAGGGAATGGCATGGAGCTGTGTCAGGGGAGGGGCTGGAGGAGCTGGGGGTTAGGGAAAGGGTTTGCACTCGAGGGTGGTGGGCATGGCACAGGCTGCCCAGGGCAGTGGGCATGGCCCCAAGCTGCTGGAGTTCAAGGAGTGTTTTGGGCAGTGCTATCAGACATAGGGTTTGGATTTGGGGTGGTCTTGTATGAAGCCAGAAGTTGGACTCTGTGATCCTTGTGGGTCCCTTCCAACTGAGGCTATCTTATTATTCTATGATTCTGTGATTCCTTGTTGCTTTTATTTTGATTTAAATAATCTCCCCCCTCCAGTCTTCCCTTCCCCTCTTCCCCCTGGCAATTTTTCTTATTCAAAAAATGACATTTATTTTGCAATTAAAAGAACAAGGAAGCTTTTAGAGCAAATATGTAAATTTAAACTAAACATGTTTGGTCTGAACTGCAAGGCCTCTGTGGGATAAAGAGCATCTCAGTAATACTAAAAAGCAACAATTCAGTCATCTAGTACATAAGTGCAAGTTAGATCTGTAGTTAAAACTGCTTTAGTTCCACGCACTTCTGAGCAACTGCAGCAATTTACTGCACTTGACCTTTAGCATGAGATTTAGAAAGGAAATGTTTGACATTCTGCTCTGTTTGCAAGAAGCCTGTGAGGCAAATAAGTAATACTGCCTTCTTTTCCAGATTGTTCCCTGAATAGCTTTGATACACTGTTAGAATTCAGAAACCTTGATTTCTTGCTCAGAGGTTTCTTAGGAAGAGAGAGATGGCTATCGAATATACTTAACATCATGAACCCAAACTCTCCTGTTTTCAAAATTTTCCTTAAAGTCCTTCAAGAGTTATGCTGAGAAGCAGCACAAATCTTTTCTTTAGGGAAAAAATCTATAAAGTATGTTTAAGCAGGTGGTTATCTTTCTGTCCTGGAGGTTAGTGTTCTGGCTTTGTTTGCTCCAGCAATTTGTATGATTTGGGAATTAGTTCCAAATTTCACATGAAATTGCCTCTGCAGGAGTCCCATCATACATTCATTGTGTAATCTGTAGCAAAGAACTGGATTTTTTCTACACTGTTCACTGGCAAGTGGTGCTGGCTATGTGTGAAGTCATTATGGAGCACTGATTATTCTGGAACTCAGAATCCTTTAAATAATGGATGAGAAGAACACTGATTCTTTCTTTTTTTTTTTTTTTGTCAACTTCATGTTACTCTAGAACTTCAGTGTACGTATGCAGACACCTGCATATAGCCTTCCATCTTCTTCTGCCTTGCTAAAACAAAATGGGAATTTTATTTCTGAAAGCTTTCAGAACTCTAAGAACAATGCAGTCAATGTACTAAAGCACTATAAAGCACCTATACAAGGCAATCTCTCCAGTTTACAACATACCGTCAGATGAATCTCCTGTACTGCAAACTGTGCCAGCTATGCCTTCAGAGATGTTTGGGTATGATAATGAGCACCGAGGGAAAAAATGACCAGTTTTCAGGACGGTGTCTGTCAATATTACCAGCTAGGTGTTTAAGAAGTTGAGTTGCATTCATGCAATTAAATATCTAATTCCAGAATTCTGGAAAAATATAAAAATCTAATTCCATGGTCTGTTACACTGGCCATGTTGTACGACCAATGCTGATCTCAATACTGATCTTTCCTACAGACCCACATCTCTCAGTATTAATGAAGACAACAGGCTTTCTCTTTAATCTCCCCAGTGGTTTCCTCTTTGATATTTACCGAAAACATTACAAATTAATAAAATCATAGAATCATGGAAACATTAAGGTTGGAAAAGACCACTAAGATCATCCAGTCCAACCAACAACCCATCACCACCGTGCCCACTAACCATGTCACTCAAATTAAATATAATTAATTAATATAATCAAATTAAAATATCTTTTTTTCATTATTACTTCTTGAACTGTGATTCCTTGCCTAGTTAGTTCATGAAGGAAAGCAAAACCAGTATGAAACCTTGGGAGTGGGACTTCAGACTGGATTTTGTAGCATCCACTTTGCACATGAATAGCTTTTTCCAAGCTAATATCCAAAATGAAAATGAGATTTTCAAAAAATTGATGTGCTTGTCCCATTGTGGTGCTGTTTCTTGTGTGCTCATGTTATTTTCCTTTTTTATGATGCAAGTAAATTTTGTGCTGTGTTCAGTAGAGTGTGTTTGTGATGAATAAACTTGCTACAGAGAACATAGTGCTGGAGATAGCTTCAGGGATCTGGAGCTATGACATTTTTGTGTGGAATCATAGAATCACAGAATCACAGAATCATAGGGGTTGGAAGGGTCCTCCAGAGATCATCGAGTCCAACCCCCCTGCCAAAGCAGGTTCCCTACACCAGGTCGCACAGGTAGGCATCCAGGCGGATCTTGAATATCTCCAGAGAAGGAGACTCCACAACCTCCCTGAGCAGCCTGTTCCAGTGCTCCGTCACCCTCGCCATAAAGAAGTTCTTGCGCACATTGGTGCGGAACTTCCTATGCTCCAGTTTCTGGCCGTTTCCCCTTGTCCTGTCTCCACACACTGCTGAAAAGAGTCTGGCCTCGCCACTTTGCCCCCCGCACCTTAGATATTTATAGACCTGGATCAGGTACCATGAAAATGCACTGTATGGACACAGCATGGCATTCTCAGATTTCAGAACTGTCTAAGGGGTCAGTAAATGCAATTAATTTAGTCACATACTTTCTCCATGCCATACTAACTGAACAGAAGAAAGACATAAAAACAGCAAAGCCTGATAAACTCTTTTTGCCCAGACTTCATTCATTCACGTGTGGAAAACAAACTGCCAAACAAACTACATTTTGCTGTTATTATGGTGAAGGTATTAAGAACTAGGCTGGAGTTACCACAGCAGTAAGCGTTCTGGGACATTATGTATCTGGTTCAATAGCTGAAGAGAGGCACAGTTCCTTGCCTCCAGAAATGAAAATTGTCTTAATACAAGTCTGTAGCCAATGAGCATTCGTGTTCACCTTTGTCTTCTTGGGACAGTTCTAAGAGATTCAAGAAAATCGTTAAGCGGAGAAGAAATGTCATATTGTGCAGATGGGATTGCTGTTCTGTCTCTGCTTACTGAACTTGAGATGTCATCAGGTAATATGGTGAAGAACAAGTTCAAGAGAGCAACTATCACCAGCTTGACTTTTGTAAGGGAGGGCATGCTGAGTGAGAGACATACTGAATTAGAGATGGAGGAAGGCAAGGCCTTCTTTTATGATATTACATAAGCTTTTTTATTTGGCTGCTGCTCATTCATCTATCAAAGGTATCTCAGGCTAGACCAGATGCAGTGTGCTGGCCCACTCATCTCACCATGTATAGATTTTTCTGGTTGCTGTTTTTATCAACAGCTCTGGAACAAAACTGAGAAATAAGAGCAAAGTCAGTAAGATTGTGTGTGAGTTACTGAAGAACCTTCATTCCTGAGAGTTAGCAGCAAAAGTTTCTGTCCATTTTTTTATGTAACAGCTGTAGAAGTTGTGTAAGAACACCACAAAGCATTTTGAGAAAAGATTGCTTTTATTTGTTTGACAATCTTCTATTTATAGTTGGCAAATATTTCCATGGTTGAAGTTTACAAGCACTCTGTATGCTTTGGTACTGTGGCTCAAGCTTAAGCCAGTTATAACCGTGGGCAGATTGTATGTAAGCCTTTTGTGCTGGCAGGAACAGTAGATGATCCACCAGTAGCATTCATCTCAAGACCAGAGCTGCTGGAAACAAGGTCCAATAAGTGAAGAAAAAATTGTGCAAGCCCCTAAAATTCAAGAGTAATAACTTTCTTTTCTCCAATGAATAACAAAACAAAACAAAACAACAACAACAACAAAAAAAAAACAGAGGTAAGGTACCCAAAAGAGTCTCGTTTGTTCAATATATTGAATGATTATTATGAGGAAACAGGTTCCTAGCAGAAGGTATGCACACTGCACCTCAGATTCTGAGTACATTTGATGAACAACAGCTTTACAGTATTGTTTACTTCCTTGGATGCAGAGCAATGCAATACTTGGGTACCAGTCTAGCATTTATTCACATTTAATAACCAAGGAGGCAGGAGTTTGTATCCTCCTGATTATCATAGAATCATATAATGGCCTGGGTTGAAAAGAACCATAACAATCAGCTAGTTTCAACCCCCTCATTCATGTTCACCAGGACATGATTCCTTTTTCCTGCAGGAAGGTTGCTGCTGGTCTGGGGTACTTGGAATAGAGTTGTGCTGGTCCTTGCTGTAACGCTACTCTTGATTACTTGGGGCTTGGGGCTACTGGTTGAGGTCCTTGTGTATCCCCAGGATTTATCTTTGTGCACCTCGTCCATCTCCCATACCTTCCCCCCACTCTCAGGATGTTTCCTCCAGCCAGAATCTTTACTTTTTCCTTTCTATTTCTCCTTTTTCTTCCCAAGATCACTTCTTCTTTTCAAGTATGTCTTCTTTTCTTGACAGACTGTAAGCTACGGTTTTCCCATCTGAACAGTCTATGTGTAGCAGCAGAGCATGCGATCAGCCTCCTGTCTGATGGTCCTGTTTCATGTCTCTTTATTAACAAGAGGATTCAGGATGTGTCATTTCTGTTTAGACCAGAAGTCTTCAAAATTTACAGCCAGCCTTTGCTGGTTGCAGATAGCAAATAGCAGACTGCTACTTGAGAGTTCAAAAGTTCAATTTCAGACATTTCCCACAAACATGCATACACCCAATTATCTGCTGTCTATCAATTTTCACAATTCAAGCTATTTTTTGCATATGACAGGGTTATAATTTGAAAAAAATGTACGGATCACTAGATGAGAAATGTTGTCATTCAGGATATTTAAGCAGTCTTAAATGATTGTCTCCAGAAGGCATCACTGTAGTCAGACAATATGATTTTTGAAATTTCTGCCTATGTTCTAATAATTAAGTACCCTCAATTCTATCCTTTCTTTTTCAACTAAAAAGCTGCTTAAATTTGATACTTTCATAAGTCTACCAGAGGTCATTGAAAAGTTAATGTCTGCTACTCTTCTTACCTATAGAATCTCTTCCCCATTTTTTTTTCTTATTTTAGTTGTTGGAAAGTCAAATTACGAAGTCTGCTGTTTTGCCCAGAATTGCTGAACTTGCAAGCTATAGGGTTGTGGTCTTTGACCACAAAGCCCTGCTTGCTGAGAGATTGGGTCCAGAGGAGGTCCAGCTGCACGCACTCTCAGAGAGTAGAAAATCATAGAATCGTAGAATCATTAAGGATGGAAAAGACCACTGAGATAATCTCATCCAACCATCAACTAACTCATAACCACCATGTCCACTAAATCATGTCCCTCAGTACCACATCTGCCATTTTCTCGAACACCTCCAGAGATGGTGACTCCACCACATCTCTGGGCTGCCTGTTCCAATACCTCACCACTCTTTCCAAGAAGAAATTTTTCCTAATTGTACCCCCTCTGGTACAACTTAAGGCAATTACCTTGTGTCCTATGAAACTGGGACCAAAGCAGATATCTCTGCCAGTTTTTACTTTGACTATAGGCTTCAGTGGGCAGGGTAGCATGGCATACTTTTCATTTGTTATCCCATCTATGGCAGTCTTGAAAATGATTAATTGATAGTGCTATTCAATGTATCGTGTAAAACTTTAGAATCTCCTAACAGATTGTTGTGATGATTGAGGGTGAGGCATATCTGGCATGGAGCAGTTGTTCTCCTGGACTTGTCCTCATTCTTCATTAGCAATGGAGGCTGAACTGTGTAGTGTGAAAGTAAACATTTCAAAGTTCATAGCTCAGCAGCTGGTGAGTCACTCCAGAGCCAAGGTGAATGTCAATAAGAAGTGATGCACTGTGAAAGGTGATTAGTTTCTGTGGAGAGACTCAATGATTCATTATCAGGCCTTGCTGCATTTTAATTGAAAGGGTTAGAAAACTATATTTTGACCTACCAGATAACAAGGAAAATAACAGATTTTTGTTGAGTGGAAGGTCTTAGCTGAAACATCTACTTGGATCTGCGTGTAGCCATTATCTGTGCAAGTATTTCACGTCTTTTTCTTGGATCTGCGCTTTGGTATTAAGAAGATGAGTCCTGTGCCATGACTGAATCAGAAAGCTGTGGAAATAACAGAAGAAAACAGTAGACTCTGCCCTAAAAATGTTATCATTGTAGAGCATGAAAAAAATGTAGGTGTGCATTGGTGGTGGGGAAGCACAAGGGGAAAAGAAGACAATGCAGATTGCATGAAATGATCTGAAAGAGGGAAGGATTTGGGAAAACAGTTCTTTAAGTAACACAAGGGTGTAATGGGAGGAGGTCAGAAGAATGGAAGCACACTGGCTGAACTAAGGAAAGACTCCGGCATCATTAATTTGGGCAAGAAAAACTAATTTGTGCTTTTATCAATAGACTATAAGAGCACAGAATAGGACTGTTCTGGAGAAGCTGCTGAAAACAAAGAGAAGGAAACTGTTTAGTGCTAGTTGAGAAACAGGTACTGCTATCATGAGCTGAGCTAGGAAAACTAGATATGGTTAAGATTATGCAAGACTTGCCCTCATTTCTTACTTGTAACTTTGCCAAACTTTAATTATCCAGGCTGAAACTTTTCTTGCGAGGTGTGGGCCTAAGACTGAAGGGTATGTGTATGTTTCTCTGTGTGTTATCCTATTTCAGTCATCTTGAAAACTAAGAACTGAAGAAATAGTGTTTTTTAGCCAGGTGAAGGAAAATAAAGTGGCCTTTTTCTTCAAGCAGCTCTAATATGCAGAGTAGCTGTCCAGCTGTTGATAACAGAGATGTTTCTTTTGCTGCTGGCTTGCGAATGTCAAAGCATGTAAATCTTATGGAAAGCAGAGAAGCTCTCAGGGTGCTCCATTGAGGATGGTCCATCAACTCCTAACCTCCCAGTATGCAGTGGTGGCATATGCACCTTCCACAAGGTGGACAGAACTTTTTCTACATAGAATCCATGCTTTCCAAGGACCTGAAACATTGCAAACTAAGTAAATATATACATGAAGTGTATGAATGTTCACATGCACTTTAGGCTCCAAACAAACTCGGAGGAGAGCAGAGGTACCAAATGGTGAGGAGAGCTGAGCTCTGGGTTCCCTGTTGACTTAATGGGAGCTTAAACACCTACGTCTAGATGTAAGTACTTGAATTTGGAGCTGATCCCATCCCTCTCATCTCTAGCAAGCAGGAGATAAAGAGTGTTGACAGCAGAGGGAATTGACAGAGAATGAGTGTTGACAGCAGAAAACCTATCATTTGTGCTCATGGTTATTTCTTCTGCAGGCACCATGATGGAAGAGAGGAGACTCTGGCTAAAATTGACAGTGTGGGGTTGCAAGGCCAACAAGCCTGGGAGGAAAGCCCAAAGAGCCCAGATACAAGGAGTCACGAGACTGAACTATGCAGAAGGACCTGGGGAAAGACAGCTGGAGGGGAAAGTCAGACAGAATGGGAATGGGAAAAAGCAAATTTAAAATAGAACCAGTAGAAAGGGATTTTCTCTTGTCTGCATGAAATTATTTCCTGGATTGGACTATGTGAGCTAATTTTTTCTATTAGAAATGTAACATAAGGCTCAAAGCCTGCCCTTGTATAACAAGCCTCAGAATCAAACTCACAGGCTTGAAAATATCTATGTTATAACCTCATTTTTTTCAGTAAACAACAGACAGATGGGGTAGAAAATAACTCCTAGAATTGTTGTGGATTTCAATATATATAAAAAAGTAATCAGCAACAATAAGAAAACTTTAATAGGTCTTCATAAAGTCTGTTGCACACTCTCCATAGCTCCACATCACTTGTGCCTCCTGGAGCTCTCAGCTGGCAATGACCTTGCACAGGAATTGTTCTACTGAATCAGTCTGTGCTTGCTCAAGTATATGGCTGAAGTTTGAGTTAAAGGATAGGAAGAAACAAAACACTGGGCAACTCATCCACCTATCACTCCATTGTGTCTATACCCAGACTAAATCCTTAATTCAGCTACATTTATTTCTAATCTTTTTGAGAAAAACAAACCAATTTTATTAGCTAGTAATTTGGCCACTAGCTAACTGTTCCAACACTGCAAGGTATACGTGTTTAAGTATGGTCCTGAATTACAGCTAGTTATCAGATGTAGCATTTCTGGAAGTTCTGTAACAGATGAACTTTAACTTTGGGAATCTATGCAGAATACTTACATTTCAGTGTTTCAGACCGTTGGTATCTCATCCTAAATATAAGAAAGTCACTGACAAGGGCTTCAGCTTGTGTTTTTAGGCTTGTCTTTTCATATAGATGGGTTTTATAATTAGTATTTTATCACCATCATAACCCTAGTAGGAACCCTGGTCATAGATCAAGAACCTTCCTGCATTAGCAGCTGTACAAAATGACAGTATGAGCTCTCCATCCTTGTGGATAGCATCCCTTCCTGCTGAAGTCAGGTCAAATTCTGTTGTCAGTTACCCTGGTGTATATTGAAAACCTCTTTGTTGTTATTTCAGTGCAAACAGAGATCAGAGTACAGAGAAAGGTTTTTGCTTGTGGACTGAATGCCCTTCACCAGTGTAGAACTGCCTCATACAGCAGAAACCTATCACTGACCTGTGCTGCTTAATCCGTCAGACGCTGACAGTTAATACACTTAATGCTAGAAGTGCCAGCTGGCAGCCTGTTGCTTGGGTGGATTAAACCAATTATTACAGTTCTCGCTCTTTCTGCAATCCCCTGACGTCCTAGCTCTTTCTCTGTACAATTCCCAGTGAAGCTTCTGTGATTTTATAGGATTGATAGAGTGGTGTTGTCTTTGTGTAGAAGACAGGGACAGTGTGAGTCTCTGCATATAGCTGCTAGTGTTGAGCAGGCTGATCAGACAGAGGTCCTGGTGTGCTGGGAACATTTGGATGATGGTGGTACTCCTGAATGGGTGTGTGAACATCAAGGACAAGGCTCTTTTCTGTGACAGCTGTAGGTTTTTTTTTCAACTAGAAAAAGTTGTTCTAGAAAAGGGCTGTTTCCCTTGGAGTGAGAGATGAAGTCTGTCATTATATATGCACAACACTAGATACACTAGATACTTGCCATCACTACAAGAAAGATATTGAGGCCCTGCAGTTTTTCCAAAGAAGGACAGTGGAGCTGTGAGTGGTCTGGAGCACAAGTCTTATGGGAAGTAGCTGAGGGAACTGGGATTGTTTAGTCTGGAGAAGAGGAGGCTCAGGGGAGAACTTACTGCTCTCTATAACTCTCTGAGAGCACACTGTAGTGAGGTGGGGCATTGGCCTCTTCTCCCAGGTAACAGCGATAGAATAAGAGGGAATGGCCTGAAGTTGCACCAGGGGAGGTTCAGGTTAGATATTAGGAAAGATTTCTTCCAGAAAGAGTGGTGAGGCATTGGAACAGGCTGCCCAGGGAGGTGGTGGAGTCATTGTCCCTGGAGGTGTTCGAGAAAAGGGTAGATGTGGCACTGAGGATCATGGTTAATGGGCATGGTGGTGATGGGTGATGATTGAGCTAGATGATCGTAGTGGTATTTTCCAACCTTAATGATTCTATGATTCTATATCCTCACCACCTCTGCCTTTGTTTCTCTTCACTGTAGATCTTCAGTGGGCAGAAAATTTGTTTGCATAACACTGGTCTGGGTATTGTCCTCTATTCACATCTGAGCAAAGATCTGAGGTAGCTTCATGGTACAAGGGCTCCTCGCACAGCAGAATGATTTGGGCTGGATCACCATGGGGCTGCTCTAACCAGTTCCTGGCTGATGAACATACTTCTCCACAAAAAGTGTCCAAATGGCTGTGTTGGGCACACTACTGTTCTGCGCATCTGTGTCTGTCTGTCTTATAAAAAGCAGATCAGCCTGCTAGGAAGTGGTAAATCCTGGATAAATCTTACCAGTTATACTGGATAAACTCAGATCCAAATGGCTTTTGATCTTTCTTTTTTTTTATTTCTCCCTATGTACCCTGGCAGTATGTTGTGTTACTACTGTGAATAGCACCTTTCTGTTTCCCTTGACATACCATGCTGGGCTGAAAGATATCCAGAGGGATCACAGAAAGCTGTACCACAGGTTGTGTCATAACAAGATACCTGCCCTTTGCCAAGACACCAACCCATATTTTTGGGTTTTGTTTTGTTTTGATTTATTATTTTATTTTTAATGCAGTCATTGTCTGTTCCATTTTGGAGAATAACGTACACAAGTCAGGCAGCAAATCAATAGAAATAATTAATTTTCAGCTTTGTTGTTTGTCTTGTATGATTCTTTTGACTCCTGTTATTGCATCTATTACATTCTTTTCCTGCAGTGCCATAACTGATCTCCATTACACAGTTGCTGATGTTGTTGTTGCTTTTTGTTTTTAATACACAGAATATCAGATTCAACCACAGCCATTAAGTTTATTTAGAGAGTTAGTTTTGTTCTTTAATATAGTCAGATTATTAGATTTCCTAAATAGTTCAGCAAATAAGGAATTCTCATGATAAAAACTTGCCTTAAGATTATGATCAGATGTCTCTCTATCCTAAGAAAGAAATACAAAAAAAATCATGTTGTGGTTGAATTATTTAATGCATGATCTTTTATTGTGGGAATATAAGAAAAACTGTTCAGAGCAGCAGCTGTGGAGCAAGATAAACAGCATGATAACCAAGGACACCTCTAGAAGAAGAAAGAACATCTCACGGCTCTGACTGGATAAGAGCCTGCACGAACGGTTGAGGAGTGCTTTGTAGAATGCTCTGTTGACATGTAAAGGTGGATGGGAAAGTTGTAGGGGCAGATGGGAAAGCTAGAAAAAGAAAACTTGTGAAGGTATATAAGTGATGTGAGAACTTGTAATAAATGATTTGGATCGTTCACATCTGAGTCCGTGCATCAGACGCTGCATTTTATGTCACCTTTTATAGCTGTTTTAATATTAATATTGGAACAAAACCTAAGGCTGCATAGGTATTGTGAAGCCTGAAAAAATATCTGCCATATATGTTAGCCTCTACTGAATGGCACTGGGATCCTGTTTCTTTTAAAAGTGAAAGAACAACAAAGGCCCCAGTATTGCGCTTTACTTCTACTGGATGGATGAATATTTTTGTACTGGATTGTACGTATCCAGTTCATATAAAAATGTGAATTTCACTACATCTCCATCGCTTATCTTTGATGCATCTGTACAGTAAACATCCAGTTATACAATCTGTTGCTGATCTACACTGTATCAATGCCTTTATCAGTGATTCATGGATGCCATAAGGTCTTCAGCAAGCAGATCCAATTGTGTTTGCAGGTGCATTTGGCTGTGAAGAGCAGGAGTGTCCAGCTCTCCAGTGTATCAGTCTTCTAGCTCTTCCATGGCAAGGTTGAATGCACTGGTAATGAAACACTGGAAAAGGATGTCCAGATCTGGTAGATGCCCTGTTCTTGAATACATTCAAGTTCAGACTGGATGAGGCTCTGAGCAATCTGATCTAGCTGCACTTGTCTCTGTTCAATCTGGGGGAGTTGAACTAGACAGCCTTTAAATGTTTCTTCCAACTCAAATGATTCTGTGATTCTATTCTATGATTCTATGAATGGAGTGTTTTGGCACTGATGAATCCATTTAATTTAACTTGAGCCACACCAGGACTTCCAGAAAGAGAAGCAAAATATTCTTCCCCCAAAAAACCACCAGACCATGGATGAATATTCCACCTATAGATGTACAATATCTCTTTTCCATGCAAATAGCAACCTGAAGATATGTCTTCATTCTAGCTACTCCTCTTTCTAAATTAAAGTAGACAAGTAACATATACTGCACTGACTCAATAAACTTGCTTTGACTGAAAAGGGTAGATGTGGTACCTAGGGACATAGTTTAGTGGGCATGGTGGTGATGGGTTGTCTTGATGACCTTAGTGGACTTTTCCAACCTTTATGATTCTGTGACTGTGTGGCTTTGATATAGATGGCAGCTGAATGGGTGAGTAACTGCCTGATTTGGGTCTTGTCAGCAATCATTAAGGCTTTCCAAAATAATGGCTTAGCTAGAACTGGAACATGCTTCCCATGTGCAATGTGTGACATAGTCAGGTTAATGTAAGAAAGAATGAAATGGCAACTCTCATAGTGCAGAGCTCCTGAGGAGTCAGGATATATGTTGGGCAGTTTACAGTTTACACTTGTCTGTTCTGCATCTTAACCAAAATGACCACCTCTGTGGAGAAGGTGACAGAGAAGGCAATGTCCTAGCCAAGCCCATTAAATTAAACTGTCATCCATTTAACTTTATTCTCCAGTATATGAACTATGACAGCCAAGAGCTCCACTTCACCATCTTCAAAGATTTGTAGCACATTAAGCTGACATAGGACTATGACTTGAGGCTTTGAGTCTGATTCAAAGAAGGTGTTGGTCAGCAAAAATCTCTCTGAATGAAATAGGAATACAGTGTTATACTGTATGTTTTATGTAAGCTTTGGACCGAAGAAAAGTGAATGAAGGAAACTGGGGGGATATTACAGTACCAAGCTAGCTGATGACCTTTTCAGCAGGAGCTTAATGACAGCAATTTGCAGCTGTTTGTCAAAATTTAAAGTTGAGCACAGAGTATCAGAAGGCTTCTTTCCAGGTACGGCAATTAAGGAATAATTTGAGCAATTTACAGAGAAAGCATGTACTCTTCCTCACCTGGGAACACAGAGATCTCTCCTTTCCATTCAATAGCTCAGCTGCATCCATCAGTCCAGGAGCCAGGCATCACACTGTTGTTCCTTCTCTGTTTCTGACTAATTATTTAGAAGAATTTGTAAGGGAAACCCTGATCAGTACTGTTAATAGCTAGGACTGGAGGACTTTTTCCATCTCCCCAGTATAGTCTCTTGTTGGTGATGGGTTGATGGTTAGACTAGATGATCATAGTGGTCTTTTTCAATCTTAATGATTCAGTGATTCTAAAACTATTTAATTTTCTTTCTCTGAAGGTAGGTAGCTGTTTGCTCTGCTCTCCTTACCCGAGTCATCATGTGACGTGCGGCAATCAAACCCTATAGCCTGTAAGGATATAGAGCAGGTATGTGTTTATTAGCGATGTGCATACGCCTTGGTGCAAGGGGGATATTTCCACCAAACTTGCACACCATCAGGCAAAAGCGTGCTACAGATATAGGCTGAACTAATACATAATCAATAGTTTCCAGGAATTAGGATACATATTCATTACATTCCTGATAGTCCATTAGTATGCGGTTCCTCCCCCCTCCCCCCCCCACGTGTGTACTGAGTTGTGAGGGTCTTCTTCTGGTGGCTGTGGGATGAAGGCTCCTCATCTTCCTCGCTGTAAACTCTGTACACCTCTTGACCCCGCGGGGGGGGGGTAGCCCCCAAGCCAGTTCCAGCTTGCCTTGTGGACATCTAATCACCTCACTGCCAGACAGCCTCGGGCTGTTCTCAAACCCTTATCTTTATGGCCTTCATTCCCTCATTATCCCAGACTTAGTGTCTGCAGTTCCCCTTCTTCTAACACCCTCTACATAAATTATTTCTAATTACCCCTATCCCAGTTTCTGTGAAGTCCCTTTCAGTCCCTTTCCCTCTTCTAGCTGTGAGGCCCATTTTCACATTTATGAAAGTTTTTCCCTGTATATTTTGTACATTGCTTTGGTTTTGACTGTAAAGGACATGAGTTTATTAGTAATCTCAGACTTTCATTTTGAGCTGATAAATTTTCCATACTGTCAGTTGTGGAATTAAACCAGAATTAAATCCTTCATAGTGGCCAAAAGGAAGAATCACCCTGTGTTTTCTTCCACGCTATGAGACTCACTTCCTTGAGGGTATTTTTAATCCTACACTATTCTGTTTTGAATACTCAGTAGTAAGAGTAGCTTGAGAACTACTTTGGATATTTTACTGGGGGTTAAATGGCTTTCAGGGGAAAATCATCCTATCTATTTTTTTTCTCATCGTAAATGCAAGGTCCTAACCTTTCTGAATACATTTCAGGGAAGCCTGTAATAGATTGTTCTTGTCTTTATCTAATTGGAAAAATAGTCACAGGTTTTCATTTTCCCTTCACCTCTCCTTCTCTTTGTTCCGGCTGGATAAGCTAAGTCTCATTTATCTCCTTTCCCATTTCATCCCTTGCAAGTCTTTCACCATTTGTGCTATGCTGCTTTGTTTCAGGTTACTTTAAAACCTCACTACTCCAATTTCTGTGAGACTGAGCAAGATACTGGCATGGCAAGTATTACTAGCAAGATTAGATCAAAACTGTCCATAATGGGATATTGTAGTCAGAAATTCCAGCTTCCTACATTCTTCAAAATAGGTACCACTTGAACCCCATGAGAGGAAACTGTATTAAATAACTTCATTTTTTTTATGCCCTGCCAGGCCTTCTGAACAATGAGGCTGCACAGAACGGTATTGATTAACATATCATTAGTTTCACAAGTAGAGCCTATGACTATGGGTTTTCTATGAGTAATCTTGGGGCTGCTAATGACAGCTGTGGGCAGAATTACGGAGAATATGGACTATGCTTAAACATCAGAACTCAGCAGCAGAGCAGCAGCTTGCGTGCTCCTCACTGACTATAGGTGAAATGTACTGAGCAGGACATATGAAATAGCTCCACTGAATTCAGTGGAGATCTCAAAGCTGAAAATGGAATAGCTGAGACAGGAGCAGATCCATGGTATAACCACTTGCATTCAAACAATTTACTGAAGTCTGAGTGTGGTGTTGCCACTATGACTGTAACAAAATTTAAAAGCACACAAAAGTAACTGTATTGAATTAAAATGCAATTAATCCTGCACTCTCCACATGCCCCTCATGTGCTGTTGTCCCTCACAGTTCTGTTAGCTTGTGATGTTTCTGTATTGCATGGAGCCGCTTACTTTAGGGCTGACTATGCTTGGCCATCAGAAGATGAGATTAGACAAGATGACAGCCTGTGTAGTGTCACATATTTCTTTTTATGAGCTTTTGCTTTCTGCATCCTTTGCTGCTCTTGTGAATCAGTATCACAAATTAGATCACTTCATCTTACCATGGCTAAAGAAATAGCGTAACCAGCAGGACCAAGTTGGTAATTGTCCCCCTGTATTCAACACTGGTAAGGCTGCACCTCAAGTGCTGTGTTCAGCTTTGGGCTGCTCACTACAGGAAAGACACTGAGGCCCTAGAGTTTATCTAAAGATGGGCAATGAAGCAATGAAGGGTCTGGAACACAAGTCTTATGGGGAGCAGCTGAGGGAACTGAGATTGTTTAGTCTGGAGGAGGCTCAGGGGAGATCTCATTGCTCTCTAAAACCCTCTGAATGCACACCGTAGCAAGGTGGGGCATTGGCCTCTCCTCCCAGGTAACAGTGATAGAATAAGAGGGAATGGCCTGAAGTTGCACCAGAGGAGGTTCAGGTCGGATATTAGGAAAAATTTATTTTCAGAAAGAGTGGTGAGGCATTGGAACAGGCTGCCCAGGGAGGTGGTGGTCATTGTCCCTGGAGGTGTTCAATAAACATGGAGATGTGGCACTGAAGGACATGGCCTAATGGGCATGGTGGTGACGGGTTGATGATTGGGCTAGATGATCTTAGTGTTATTTTCCAACCTTAACAATTCTATGATTCTATGGGAGGAATAACTAGCTATTGCAGATGGTATTCAAAACTGATATGTATGCCATGTTCAGGTTTTGCTCCTTTATCTATAGCCATCTGAAATTTTTAAATCTAGTTTCAGTTACTTGTCTAGTAGTCCATAGAGAAAGAGGTAATTCCAGAGCACAACACATCTAGTGATAATATAGAAGCCCAAGATACACTGGGAGAATAATTCTGGCCCACTTCTTTCTTCTGGCTGTGTTTTACCTACCCATCATGAGTTTGGATTTTAGACCCAATGTTCTATTTTTTCTTTTTTAAGCCAATTCAATAAGGAAGTAACTAATTAATAAGCCAATTAAGAAGAAATAAGAAGGAAGAAGGAGAGAATAACACTCCAAGGAAGTAATGGTTTTTCTTTTTCTTTTTTCTTTGTTTTGGCTTTTGCCAGAAAAACAGCTCTGATGGAAATCTTTCAAGAACGTCTATGATAAAGAAGACAATGTTGTTTCTATTTCAGTCAAAGCTAACAGCTACATATTGTGGACTATTGTATTATTATTTTTTAATAAGTTCATGTTCCTGACAAGTGATGACAAGACTAAATGCAGTGCCACTCTGTTATAGGGCAGTTGCAGCATATCAGCTGTCACTACGCATCATGACACACATACAGGAACTTTGCGCATGCAAGAGTTTCTTCTACCTATTATTTCTGAGAAGATAAGAAAAGTGATAACTAGGCCTATTTAGGAGGTCTGGATGAGCATTATGTATCTTTCACACAGGCTACTGGGAAGTATTTATTAGAAACGAATTTAGCTCATGACTAATCTGAACCATATTTAAACCATGATCTCACTCATTCATTAATTTTGATCACAGTAGGATGCACTGGATTGAGAAAACTTATCTGCGTGCTGTTCCTTCACATAACTTGTTTACATCAGTAATGTTTTCCAGTCAGAAGTATCAACCTCCACACAAAAATCACTAGACCTAGAAAGAAACCTCAACTGTAAATCCAAGTCTTATGGGTCCAGAGCACATAATTTCCTCTAGGAGCATTTATTTCCCTTTTATGCGTGATCATGTAGAAAGCTTAATATGACAAACAAAACCAGAAAATACTTATTGATTTATATAACGTCATAAAGGCATAGTGAAAAAGCCAAGCTACCCCCAAAGTGTATTTTGAATTACTGCATAGTAAATGAATTTTAAATTAAAATTATGGAAAAGCATATCAATTCAAAACTTGCTCATGAAATCCAAAGCAGAAATGCATAAATGACAAAAAGATAGGAAGGAAATGGTCATACTGGGATTACAATGTGAGAGTGTATTGCTATAGAGTAAGGGAAACAATCAAAAATAGTTACACCCACAAAAAAAAACCCCAAACTATATATATATATATATGTATGTATCCCAACCCCAAAACAACAGCAAAATGTCTTTGTCCTGCATTTGCTAGAACTATATGCCTAAATCTCTTTGCCATCCATAAATATTAATGGTTTTCTGAAATATTCTTACTGGTAGATTGTGGAGACCAGACTGAAAGAACTGCCTGTATCTGTTCAGCAAATGTTTCTTGTATAGAAAGAAAGAAGCTTCTTCAGAATATTTTGTCCCATCCTGGGATCTGAGTGCCTGTCTGGAGAACTCTGGCTCTACACAGATTCCTTAGAGAGAGGATGGATGAACTTTTTGCACTGGTGGATTGAGTCTGGCCCTGTGTTACCCTGAGTACTGGCTTTTCAGTGTTCATAAAGTAATTTGAGATATAAGGATATTTGCTGTGAACAGAAAATATGCCTTTGATAAAGCAAGTTTCTTCATTTCAAGCTTTGAGATACAGACAGCTCATATAACATGCATATATATCATTAGAATCCTAAAAAAATGTGTTTCCTAGGGCAAATCAAACAACTTAGAAAGGAAAGACAAGTATTTTGGTAATAAGATTGCCTGTATTTTAAACAATACATTTTAGTTTATCTATTGGTCTTGATGCACGTTAATAAAAGATGAGTAACAGTTAGGAACATCTGTGTTATTACAACTCTGAAGGGGACTGCAGAGGTTAGGAACCAGCAGCATAATGGGAGATTTTGAATGGGATGAGTTCACTCATGCCTGACCCAGGTTGAGGGGAACTAGGCACAGCACCAGTGTGGAGCAGAAGGGTCCCAGTGTGCTCCCAGTGGGTATTTTGTAAAGTGAGGTCCCTACTCTGGCAGCATTTGTTGAAGCAAGAGGTGGATATCACCACTGGAAGGAACCTGGGAGCAATACTGTGTCTCACTGAATTCCTTAGTGATAAGACTGGTGGAAGGACAGCAGAAATTGGTATTGTTTTCAGGTACTAAATGGAATGGGGAATAGCTTATCGAGGTGCTTAGATCTTCTTTCTAATGCATAAAGGAAGATGAAAGCATCAAAGGGAGTAAACTGAGAGCAATATGGCCAGGTTAGCTGCAGCCTGGTAATTAGGAGAGATGTAGTAACCAATGAGTAGAAAGGAGGTGAGCTGAGGAGAATATTTTCACTGTGTGCAGAGACTAAGCCATGACTATTTTTGTACCTCAAAGTATAGGAAGTGTCAGGGCAAATTTTGGCTAGGATTAACTAGTAAGCATGAATCACTCAAGTGAATCTTCCCAGGATTTGCAGACAAACATTATTGCAGGGAAAAGAAAAAGAAAAGGAAAAAGAAAAAAAGAAAAAAGAAAAATCAGAACCAGAACCTTCTCACAAGAAGACAGCAGTATTTCTTGCACTACTTGCTTTCAATGACTGAAATCTTCCAAAATAGTGGAAATACCACCTGGGAGAGGGTTTTTCTGTTGTTATTCATTTGATTGTTATTTTCAGGAAGAACTTATGCAGAAGGAGGAAATTCCTAACCTGGTTAAAATTAGACAGCAACAACCCTAGGTAAAGTATCAACCAGCTGATAAATCAGTGTAGTTCTGGGGCTAAGGTAGGATGGAAATAATCATTGGGGAAGGATAAGGTCATGAGTCTAGCTGGAACAACTCTGACAAATGTGTATTAAACAGGCTTGCAAGAAAAACCTTGACAAGGTATCACCTCTAGCACCATATCCAGCTTTCCTGGTGCACAGCTGAGAAGTTGCCTTCATTCTCATTTTCACAGGACAATCACATGGAATAATTAGTTAGCCAGTAAAGACCATAACAAATGGAAAGCAGCACAAGAGCTCTTAATTAGAGCAACTTGGAATGACAGAATGATCTCATTCTTCTCAGGTGCAAGTCAGCTAATACAGAGACCAATTTTTGTTAAAACTACATAGCTTGACGTTAATTATATAGGTACAGAAACCATCTCTGAAAGCCTAGTGATGAGCAGGGGCACAAAGGGACACAAGGACTTTGGTAAGTAAGCATTGCCAAGTGCTTATTTTTGTGGGGGTGCTCATTAAGTATCTACTTGACTGTATTATTCTGGAGGCACTGAAATTCCAGGGGTAGTTCCCTTAGACCTTCATCTCTCTATTCTTGAATAATTTGAGAAGCACCTCAGTCTTGAAAGTCCTGATTAGCTCATGTCTCTATCCAGACAAAAATCTCTAGTGGTGGCCATCTATTTGTACTTCTGTTAGTGATTGAAAGGATTTGAGCATCTCTTTCAAGAGCTGTCATTGAGAAGGACACAGAAGGAGCAATTTTGAGAACTTTTCATCTACTGGATCAGTAGTTAGGGCAATTGTGGATATCTGGGAGGCATAACTACATCCTTTGCCAAAGGAAATATAGAATCATGCTCCCAATTTAAGGCAAAGACCTTAAAAACTGGATTTGACGATGTTCACAAAAGCTTCCTTTTACTACGTTATTGAAGTGGTTCCACCTTGCTTTAAGTAGTGATATGTTTTAAGGTCAAAAATGAGAGAGTGTAATTGTTTGGGTTACTGGCAAACTCACCTTCTAAGTAAAAAAGGAAAGATTTTGTTTCAGTCTTTGGTTCTCAGAATACCTAAAAGAGGAAACAAAAAATAATGAAATGCTGGAGTGGGGGGGGGGAGGGAAGGAGCTTGATATCATCACTAGGTCCACAGAATCTCTTGTGGATTCAGAACCCTTAACTAGTCAGGTCTCAAAGTGAAGTGCATTACTTTATCACATAATCACTAATGTTGCAGAAGATCACTAAGATCATCTAGTCCAACCATCAACCCATGTTTTATAAGTGACACATCTACATTTTTCTGTTTACAAGGGTGGATAGTGATAGGACAAGGGGGAATCACAGAATCATAGGGGTTGGAAGGGACCTCCAGAAATCATCAAGTCCAACCCCCCTGCCAAAGCAGGTTCCCTATACCAGGTCACACAGGTGGGCGAATGGTCTTAAACTGAGACTGGGGAGGTTTAGGTTAGATATTAGGAGGAAGTTTTTCACACAGAGGGTGGTGAGGCACTGGAACAGGTTGCCCAAGGAGGTTGTGGATGCCCCATCCCTGGAGGCATTCAAGGCCAGGCTGGGTGTGGCTCTGGGCAGCCTGGTCTAGTGGTTGGCGACCCTGCCCATAGCAGGGGGGTTGAAACTAGATGACCACTGTGGTCCTTTTCAACCCAGGCCATTCTATGATTCTGTGATTTTTCATGAAAACCTCCAGGAATGGCGGCTTCACCACTTCCCTGGGCAGCCTGTTCCAGTAGCTCTAAGGAGATAGTTTTCAGTACTTCAAGGATCAAATCCCTTTGGGTAGATTGAGAAAAGATGATATGGATTAAGATCAATACAAGCAGGGCAAGGGAGCTGATTTTGGAAGTCTATCATGTGGTGGTTAATAGTTTATTCATAGCGCTTCTGGATAAAAGACATAACTTTGGTTACTGTGTGTTTTACAAGGAGACTGAATACAGAAAATAGGTATAGTGCGTTTATGTGTCCCTTGTCCTTTCTCTCTTTGGTAATACTGGAAAATATATTGTTGTCTTGGGGGACCTCTCTGATATGCCCCTCAGCTACTCTGACCTCTCAAAGAAATAATGTCTGGATATATTGTAAAACTGTATATAGCAACAGAAATTAAACATCAAGCATGAGATGTAATACAGGAATGTGTAGTGGGAAGGGAATGTCTGGGTCATGTAGTTCGATCCAGCGTTTTGAAAGCACCAGTAAGGGTCAAGACAATGGTGCGTTTAGATGAGTTGTTTGCTGCATATCTATAGGTGCTCTGATGTGTGGATGTATATATACACATATGAATTCATCTGCATAACACAGGTACCAATGCCTGAAGACTCTGGCAGAAAAGTAAACAAGGATGAACTCGCAATACGAGGGATTTCTGGAAAATATGGGTGAATGAGCTTAACAACAGCTCCTATATAATTATAGATGTGAGAAGGTATCAGGCATCTTTAAGGTATTTAACATATTTATTAACGATCTTAATGAGGGCATTGAGTACATCCTCAGTAAGTTTGCAGACAACACCAAGTTGAGAGGGAATGTTGATCTGCCTGAGGGGAGAAAGGCACTACAGAGGGACCTTGATAGACTGGATCGATGGGCCAAGGTTAAATGTATGAGTTTCAATAGGGCCAAGTGTCAGGTCCTGCATTTTGGTCAAACAACCCCAGGCAACCCTACAGGCTTGGGGAGGAGTCGCTGGAAAGCTGCATGATGGAAAGGGACCTTGGTGTACTGATGGACAGTCGGCTGAATATGAGCCAGCAGTGTGCCCAGATGGCCAAGATGCCCAGATGGCATCCTGGCTTATATCAGGAATGGTGTGGTGAGCAGGACTAGGGAAGTAATCCTGCCCCTGTACTCAGCACTGGTGAGGCCTCACTTCGAGTACTGTGTTCAGTTTTGGGCACCTCAGTACAGAAGGGACATGGAGGTGCTGAAGCAGGTCCAAAGAAGGACAACAAGGCTTGTGAAGGGATTGGAGAATATGCCCTATGAGGAGCGACTGAAGGAACTGGGGCTGCTTAGTCTGGGGAAAAGGAGGCTGAGGGGAGACCTTATTGCTCTATTCCAATATCTGAAGGGTGCTTACAGCGAGAGCGGGATTGGTCTCTTCTCACTGGTGACAGATGACAGGACCAGGGGAAATGGCCTCAAGTTGTGCCAGGCTAAGTTTAGGTTGGATATCAGGAAACACTTCTTTACAGAAAGGGTTGTTAAGCACTGGAATAGGCTCCCCAGAGAGGTGGTTGAGTCACCATCCCTGGCTGTGTTTAAAAACTGTTTGGATGTGGTGCTCAGGGACATGATTTAGCGGAGGGTTGTAAGAGTTAGGGTAGTATGGTTAGGTTGTGGTTGGACTCGATGATTTTTAAGGTCTTTTCCAACCTGAGCAATTCTGTGATTCTAGGTGATCATAAATCAATGTCTCTGATCTACATTGAGGTCCCTAGCACAGACCCACAAAGCAGTCAATGGATGTAAAGGGTCTACTTTTCTCTATGGGTCAGAGAGCAGAGTTTGGCAATATGTGGGGGCATGCTGACGTACTTCAGATTTGAAGTATTTATTTCCTCTAAAAACAAAGCATCAGAAAGATCTGAGCTGTCTCTGCAAGTTAGATGCAAGTTAGATACTGATTTAAATGGGTTAATCAACTGAACATTTTAAAATAAATCAATCGGTGAAATGAAGCCATGTGTTGTCTGAAAGTTATTCTTAGGTGTGTGTGAGGAGCCTCCCATTTCAACTGCTGCAGTATAACATGCTGCACTCTCCTGTGTGTTGCTACGGCATTAATATATGAGGGCTGCTCTGAAAGAAATGCCTCCTATTTTACTGTGCTAGTCCACAATATCAGAGGCCGATGTTGGTGCTGTGACAGTAGATTGAACCTTCCCACCAATATTCTGTTATGTGTTGTTGCCATATGATAGATGGCAGCAGAGGGGCAGTCTGACAGAATGGTGGCTGATGTGAAAGTCTGTATGAAGCAAAGGTGAGTCATTGAATTCCTCCATGCAGAAAAAATGGCACCGTTGATGTTCATCAGTGCTTGCTGAATGTTTATGGAGACCAAAGATTGGATGTGAGCACAGAGGTGGTGGGTTTCAGAGTTTCAGCGGTGGTGGCAGTGTCTGCAGCACCTCCAGTGGTGCAGACTTCTACAAGCAGAGCATGCGGGCTCTTATTCATCACTGACAAAAATGCATAGCTTAATGGTGGTGACTATGTTGAAAAACAATGTTCTGTAGCTGAGAATTTTCTCTATCAAATACTGGTATTGTGCTCTTAGTATTGGTTATACATAGTTTCCATGGAAATAAATAGGAGGCATTACTTTTGGAGAGACCAACATATGCTTTTCTCTCTCTATTGCTTGTTTCTGTCACACATGCAACCCCCCTGACCTGCAAAAGGCCTGGCCAAAATATGACAAAACTAACCAACCAGACCTACCAACAAAACATGCAACTTGAAAATAGCTTGGTCTTTAATAGCGATTAGAATATCAGTCAATTTCAAATGTAAAAACTGAAGTTTGCTCTATATGTGTTTGTGCATGTTGCATGATTTTCTAATTGTTGCAATAACCTAGCTATATGAATTTGTTCTCCTAAAAAGAGAAGTCTTTTTTGCTCTATCTTTGGGTGTGCAATTGATTTGTCATCATACTGGGGTTACCATCAACCTGAGCTAATTATCATCCTAAGCGGTCAAATTAAAAGGGAGGAGGCTCATTTTGTCATACCTAGAAGCATTTTTCTTCTTGGCTCGATCATGCTTGCAGAGCAACATGATCAAGGTAAACTTTGCAATACCTATGCTGTAATTGTTTGGAAAAGATACTGAAACCCTGGGGGAAGCAGCTTGTGTATTACTTTTTCCTCTGCCCTAAATTCACTTCAATTTGTTTCAAAGGATTATTGATCTGAATGCTAAAGTCATTAGCCTCAGCACTTAACTGAGGATAGGAGTAACTTCATTTAGGTTAGCATCTCCAGGTCAAAAGCACATGTGAGATGGAAATAATTTCTGGAGTTCCTGTGAACTGATCCAGTAAGAGACAATATATCTGCCTGAACTCCCTGGTTCCTATATGTCATGTTTTATTTCCATATACAGTTATGTCCCCATTGTAAGCTACTCTGATTATTTTTTTCATTTTTTATTTTTTTAACATCCAGTCAGTAGCAGTATCAGAGAGAGCAAGGGGACATAATTGGATATAATTTATTTTCCACCCTGCACCTTGGCCTATAAATGATTGTATAGAATTGCTCAGGAAGATGTTTTTAGGTAAGAAGTGTTAATGTATCCTCCAGAACTAACGGTTCCCACCACAACAGGGGAGGAGGACTATTTCTGGGCACAATGTCACCATGGTTTAGGATTGAGAAATGTCAATTAGCCCTAAAGCAGCAGAAGTCTGACCTCACTCATTTGAATCCATAGGGTAAGATCAATGTGTTGGAACTAACAATTGGAAGATGTGAATAATCTGCTCTGCAAGCTGGCTCTCATCCAGAGCCCTTAATACTTGGAGATTCTCTGAAGTCTTACAGATTGAGATTTAACATCCTTTCTCAATGTTTTGCGAGGGTGAATTATTTTAATTAAAAATTTTAATCATCAATGAAAATAACTGCAAGTATTCCTGGTATCTATGTAGATGCTTTATCACATTTAGAATCCTGCTATTTTTCTTGGCCTCAGCCCCATCCTTTGGCAATTAATTGCAGTTTAATCACATGGTGAGTTAGAAATGACATTCCTTTGATCTGCCTTTCATTCCTCACCTCTTAATTTCCTTGAACATCTATTTGGACTCATGAGACAGAATCTTCTCCGGAGCATTCATTATCTTATATTCTTTACCACATCCCCTCCTAGCCATCTGCTTTCTAAAATACATAATTGCAGCCTTTGCGAGGTTAGAATTTGGAATAGTTTACCAAATGCTTTATAAAAGGGATCATTCACACTTAGATTTTCCACTCTCTGCTCCACGAACAGCAGTTCGTGATATGCTATGTTCAATAGTGAGATACTACTGATATTTTAATGCTACTTTACCTTATATTTCTGGCTCCTCAGCATTATTTTTTATATCATTTCTGACAAAGTAACATCAACGCTGAGATTCTCCACCAGTTCAGATGTCAGCTCTCGCTGCCCCATTCTAATCTGCTCCCTATCTGTTCTGCTTCAGACTTCTCAAGTGTGGCCATATCTGACACAGACCCCTATTTCATATCAGTGTACGTAGCTTCCAGAAAATAAAACAAAATCTTAACCAGACGAAAGCCATGAACACGAGCCAGCAGTGTGCCCAACTGGCCAAGAAGGCAGAGAGCATAGTAGCCTCCATAAGAAATAGTGTGACAGCAAATCTAGGGAGGTATTGCCTCCTTGCAAGTGGCACTTGTGAGACCACATCTTGAATGCTGTGTTCAGTTTTGGGCCTTAATAAAGGATATGGAGTTTCTACCTATGAAGGTATAAATAACTGCCTATATGAACACACTTGGAAGAAAAGAGCGGTAGCACCTCAGAGAGAAGTAAGATGTACAACCTAAATGATAATGTACTTTGTCAAAGAAATGCTGCAGGTTAGGAGGATTTGCTGTTGTTGGCTTTTAACCAGTGAAAGGCCTCATTGATAAAGCCCTCTGACATGAGCCAGGAGAAGGACAACAAGGAAGAAAGGAAAACCTGCAGGAAGGTATAAAAGAATGGGTTCATCTTGGAAGTCTGTCGTTCTGCATCTGGAAAAAAAAAAAACATAAACCCAAACCAATCTGCTTCTATGTGATTAAAGCTGTAAAGCTAGGGCAGGCATAAAGGGGAGGAGGTGCAAACACTTGGAAATTGTTCCAGGAGTAAAAACAGAAAGAAGAGCTAGAGGTTACAAAGAGAAAAAAGTATGAAATGTGATCCTTTAGAAACATGATCTGTTCTCACAGCCAGGAGCTGAAAGGAAAAGCTCAGCGCCTGAGGTCAAATAGTCAGGAGAAACACAGCAAATGGCAAGTTCTTATCTGCGATTGCCATAGAATTATATGCAAAGAGGGCAAGAAGGTGCGCCTGGAAAAGTCGCATTGCACAGAACCAAGTAGCTGGTACAACTGGTTTGTCACCTCATTAACACCAGCAGGTTTGTGTCAAGTGCTGCCTTGTTTCAGGGCTGGAGATGCAGTCCTGCCACCATGGTGCTATTTTTGTCCATAAGCAGAAGATTTCTGAGTTAGAAAGGACTTCATCTGGAAAAAAGCAGCGCTTTGCTTTTAGGAGAGACAGCAGCTTGCTCTCTACTCTGTATACAGGTGCAACAAGCAAGCCTTGTTCTTGTTTTATTCCCAGTATGGTTGCATGGTGGAAGTGAAAATGTACAAAATATGATTGCAAGGAACACAAAGCCCTGATTATTATTATTGATTTTATTCCAGAGAACTTAATTACTTCTAACTCGAGCTGCCTTCAGTTTTTAGGCTCAATTTCTCAGACATGAGCCCTGAAATAATGTCATTTTTCCTGCTTTAACTCAGACTGACAGCCACTGTGGTCAGATATATGTTGTAGCAAAACCTCATTATTGCAGTGTGTTGTTCTCTGCAGTACTTGAATAAAATTTTATTCGGCTATTATCCCGATCACTCTGCTGTTGTGAACACCACCACATTAAATGTCTATATCTCTAAGGTATTTCTGCTCCTTATGAGAACACATTTGCATTCAGAAGAGGAAACAAAACTAACCTGTAATTCTATACATACAAACTCTGTGCTTTAGCATCAGCTGTCACTTGCAGCAAGCTCATGTAATGCTGTCAGTGATGCAGTGGGTGTAGATGAATTATGTATTCATATGCTTGGGATCTCAGTCCTTCCCACCACTTAACATAATCTAAACTGTGGTGAGCTTCTCCTATAAACGCTCTGCCTATTAAGGTGTATATCTTTAAGAAGATACTATTCAGAGGGGAGCGCTTGCTGAAACAGGTAAGTTATTTGTGCTAAGAAAGAATAAAGATGGAGAAAAGCAGACTTGGTAAGAAAGAGAATGTTATTTTGCATTGGAATAGGACAATGATGTGCAGTAAGGGTTGGAAACAAATGTTACAGATCAACATTATTCTCTCTACAAAGAGAGACTTGAAACCTCCTGGCTGTCAGTCAGTCTGGAGGTTAGTTCATTATTGTGCGAGACTTCGGTTGTTTTCTTCCTGTGATTGAAATGCATTGAATGCTTCCTTTTTGAAGGAAGTGTAAAGATCAGCTGTCAAAGCCCAACTGTAAAGAAAGTGAGATATCGTAACTTCATTAGTAGTTTCCCCTTCCCCATGGTGATTACATTCTATTCACTATCATCTTGTTTTAGTTATCAGGTTGAGGCAAAAGTAGTAGTTGTTATTTAGTAATAAAATAGGGGAAATCCAAGTTGCATGGTGTTTCCAAAAATTATTTCTGTTGTGATGTGGAAATTTGGATGCTAGCTTCTGAGCTTTCCTTGAGAATCTTGGTATATTAGTACCCATAATGATGGGTGATTTAGTAAAAGCTGTATTGAAACAAATTATCCAAACAAAATTAAAAGAGTAATCTCTTTGTTTACTTGCTGATCCCCAGCTTGGCTTTCCAGCTCAGTGGCTTGTGCAAAGTTTTCCTGTAAGTTATGGGCTTGTACAGAGATGTGTTAAGCTAATCGTAGAAATGATGTTAAGCTTTCTAACAGGAGACTATTCTATTTTGTTGTTTTCTTCCTGAGTTAAAACAAAAAGGAAACAGAAACCCCACTGCTCTGTAGCGACAGCAGCAATTTTTGTAGTGGTATTGATTTTAAGAGATAATGCAGTCTTTTGTACTCAGAACTTGCTGGTTTGGATCAGTTAACAGATTTAGCTGTACAGACGAGTTTGACTGTTAGGCATATAAAAATGATGGGAAAAAAATGGAAATAAAAGGGTTGAGAGCAAGCTGGAAGTAGAAGATCTAAGGTGGTCAGAACTGAAGGCGGAGAGATCTTATTAGAAAGCTGTAGGCAACAGGGGAGTTTGTGCCTTCAAGGTATATCTACAATGTATGATCAAGTCACACTGCAGAAAGTTCTGTGGAACAGAATGCAGACCAGGTAAAATAGAACAAAGCCAGTTATTCACATGCTCAGTGTGTTTACTGAGTACCACTAAGGGGTGTTGAAAGAGAGGAAGTCCTTCAAGTAGGGGACTGGGTGTCAACACGCTGGAGGAGAGTTAAGTACTGAAGGCACAGAGGAGCTCTAAGCATCAGGCTGTGGGTGTACTGTTTTCCTAACATGTGGCTTATTTGAATTTTCTGGAGTGATGTTAGGAAAACCATGGGGCACACCTTGAAATAAAGGCAGAAGCATATTCTTAGAATCACTAAGTTTGAAAAAGACCATCGAGATCATCTAGTCCAATACTCAACTCATCACTACCATGCCCACTAAACCATGTCCCTCAGTGCCACTTCTACCCTTCTCTTGAAAAAAATCCAGAAGGGACAAACATTGTGGACAGGTACTTTGTTTATTGTACAGGATAGTTGTCTTGGCAGAGCTCACAAAGTAAAAGGATGTGGGCACAGGCATGGGTGGCATCCATAACAGACCATTAAAATACCATGTTTTATTGTGGAGGGGTGTTCCACAAGCAAGAGGCTGGCTCTGCTCCCAGGGAAAACAGATGCCTACCTTCCCTGGAGCAGAATGACTAAACTTCACATCCTGTTTGACTCATTGTGAAGTCTTGGCCTCCACCAGAGATTTTGCATGCTATTTATCTGGCTTGACTGGAGTGGTTCAGTCGTTCTGGATGATCTCCTTTCTACCATGAACTCACGTAACTTTTGCTATAGTCTCTTAAATATACGGTTGCTCTGACTTGGCAGGATATTGCACACACCCTCTAATCAGAGGCAGCGCCAGACAGAACTCACTGTGGTTCAAGCACAGGAAAATGTAGTGTGTGAAAGGAGAAACTTCAAAGGAAATTTGCATTGTTGCGTGTTTTGAATGTTTACTAATGTTAAGTTCCACTGAAATTAACAAAGAGATTAAAGTGCTGGTGAAGAAAGGTAGAAGGCTGTAGGTGTTTTCCTTTGGGATGTCCAATACTGAGGTAGGCTGGGGTACTCCAGTAATTCTGATCTTTGCTTTGCTCTTCTTAACTCTCTTCTGGAGTTCAGACCTTCCCTGGCAGGTGTTTTATAGCTCTGCTATCTCTCCTGCTGCTATTTATTTACAGGCTCATTAAGTAGTATTTTCCATAGTTTAATTAGGGACTTCTCAGCTCTGATAAAAGATTATATTAAGTCTTATATAATCCCTGCTTGGTTTATTTGTTTGCGGCCTAATTCTCCAGCCATGTTAGCGTAATGAGACATCTTTTAATACTTTGCTCCACCTGTTTTTCTGTGATGCTAGTGGAAACCAAATCTTTGCTGTGAACTGTCCTCATGCCAGAGAGATGCATCAAGGCTCTACTTTTTTTCACTGGTGGGCTTATTTCAGACCTTGTGCAACTTTTTGGTAACTCTGAAATCAGTGGAATGGACCTTGAAATTAGAAAACTTACCTTCAAACAACTGGAAGAAAAGAAAGTTATCGGAAGTAGGCAACATGGATTCACCAGGGGGAAAATCATGCTTGTCCAACCTGATAGCCTTCTATGATGTCATCATAGGCTGGGTAGATGAAGGGAGAGCAGTGGATGTTTTATACCTTGACTTCAGCAAGGCGTTTGATAGCATCTCCCACAACATCCTTGTTTTGAAATGTAGAAAGTGTGGGATAGATGAGTGGATGGTGAGGTGGATGGAGAATGGGCAGAGCTCAGAGGGTTGTCATAGGTGGCACAGTCTGGTTGGAGGCCTGTAACTAGCGGTGTTCCCCGAAGGTCAGTGTTGAGCCTGCTCTTGTTCAACATCTGCATCAATGATACATCTGCATCAGTGATCTGGATGAAGGGATAGAGTCCACCCTCAGCAAGTTTACTGATGATACAAAGCTGTGAGGAGTGGCTGACACACCCAAAGGCTGTGCTACCATTCAACAACTCCTGGACAGAGTGGAGAGTTGGACAGGGAGGAACCTGATGTGGTTAAACAAGAGCAAGTGTAGTCTTGCACCTGGGAAGGAATGACCACAAGCATTAGTACAGGTTAGGGGATGATTTGCTGGGGGGGAGCTCTGTGGAGAAGGATCTGGGAGTCTTGGCAGACAACAGGTAGGCCATGAGCCAGCAGGGTGCCCTCATAGCCAAGAAGGCCAATGGCATCTTGGGGTGCATTAAAAGGAGTATGGCCAGCAGGTGAAGGGAGGTGGTCCTCCCCCTCTACACTGCCCTGGGCAGGCCTCACCTGGAGTACTGTATCCAGCTGTGGGCTCCCTGGTACAGAGAAGACAGGGATCTCCTTGAAAGAGTCTAGTGGTGGGCTACAAATAGATTATGGGCCTGGAGGATCTCCTGTATGAGGAATGGCTGAATAACCTGTGTCTGTTCAGCCTGGGGAAAAGAACACTGAGGGGAGAGGTGGGATGCACGTGGATGAGGCCAGGCTCTTCTCAGTGATGTGTCGAGATAGGATAAGGAGCAATTGCCTAAAACTTGAACATAGGAAGTGTCGTACTAACATGAAGAAGAACTTTACGGTAAGGTTGATGGAGCACTGGAACATGTTGCTCAGAGAGGTTGTGGAGTCTTTTTCTATGGAGATATTCAAGGCACACCTGGACACTTACCTGTCTGAACTATTGTACAGTACCTGCTTTAGTAGAGGGGTTGGACTCGATGATCTCTTGAGGTACCTTCCAATCCCTGCAATTCTGTGATACTGTGATTCTGTGAAAAGTCTAGGCTCTTTGTAGATATCTGGTCTAAGCTAAGAACCTGAACAACCTGATCTAGCTGTAGATATCCCTGTTCATTGCATGGCATTTGAACTAGATGACCTTTTGAAGGGCTCTTCCAACACAAATGATAACTTGATGAATTGATCTTGGTTTTGCATTATAATAAACATTGTTTATTTTTAAATAAAATTGTTTTTACTCTGGATTGCACCGGATAAGGTATCTGGGGTTAAATCCCAGCCTTTGTAAAAGCTGTTGACTCTGGTAGCACCAGATATCAGTTGCTTTTAGATTCTTAACCTGGGCATTATGCTTTGGTATCTGAGTTGTTCACATGGAGCTGACAAATGTGACACAAGACTTGCAGGAGCCCTGGTCTCTGCTGGAGTGGGAAAGACTGGGGCATCTCAGATGGCATCTTGCATCTCCATTTAGGCAACTGAATGACAAGATGTATGACAGCCTGTATGATGTAAAATTATGTCTTCCTTTTTCCACGGGAAAATTTTCTAATAAACCATGTTGTATGTGAATTTGACAGCTTATGTTTTGGATAGCACTGTGAGCAAAATGGTTTTGAAGTTTACTGTGGCTGTGCACTGTTATGGTGAGTAGCAACAGGAACAGCTCTGCTAGAAACACAAGAGTTTATTAAACTATTAGCTTTTAGCACTTCAACCAAAGAAAAATATGTCAGATTTTTGTTATTTAACATTTCTGTGCATGTCTTTCTAATCAAAATAACAAGCAATGATATAAATAGGGAAGATCATGTAAAAAATCCTCTTGACTTCAATATCTGATATTGCAGAAAAAAATACATAACCAAGGTGAGGGAAGCAGCTGAAATGCTGTTTTTGTTGGACTGCCTTCCCCAGGCACTGCACTTTCAGACGCTTTCTTGCATAAGCATCTTGTAACACAAGGCCAGGCAGTGTTGTCATGGAGACTTTCAGAGTACCTGATCATCTTGCTAGAAAGGACAAGTTTCGGAGTGGCTGTCATATTAATTTAGTCACAGAACCAGACTTCCCACTGGTCCTATCCCCTCAGACCTCATTTCTGCTTACACTAAATCTTTTTAATGCCATTTCAGAGCATAAGAGTGGTTGCACATTCTTTTGTGAAGCTGTCTTCACGTGTATTGACAGGGCACACTGGAATAAATTAGTGTGAAGAGGAATTTATGGCATGACTGAGAAAAGTGTGCAGAAGGTCTTCAGTTTTATGAGGGAAGAAATTTGTGTTGCCATCACCAGAAGTCTGGTTTACCATTTGCTACGTCATGTGGCAGTGAGCACAAGGTGCCTGAGGAAAATAAATCCAGTTTCTGTGTATGGGGCATCTGAGAGAAAACTCAAATAACTCCCTGGGATGACTCCAATTTTGGTATGGGGAAATTGTTCACAGAGATAGTGATGAGGTGGTGGCACAGGCTGCCCAGAGAGGTTATGGATGCTTCATCCCTGGAGGTGTTCAAGGCCAGGTTGGATGGGGCCCTGGGTAGCCTGATATAGAGACTTATTCAGTGGTTGGCAACCATGCCCATGGCAGGGGAGAACTCAGTGATCTTTGAGATCCCATCCAACCCAAGCCATTCTATGATCATTACCATGTACCATAAGAAGTGGAGCCCCAACTGACATAAGAAATGCTGAATTTGAATGTATGAATTTGTATAATGGCTATTATGTGATGTGTAGTGGTAAGAAACTTTCAGGCCCCTAGGGCCATATGTCTTAAATGCACACAGGACTCCACCTCTTCTTCAGATAAGATTTGCCCTGTAGTTCTACAGCACTGCAGTTATATGGGCTCTGGAACAGGCTCTCCAGGCCAGTGGTCATGGCACCAAGCTTGCCAGAGTTTGAAGAATATATGGGCAACTCTATCAGACATACTGTCTGTTTTTTGGGTGGTCGTGTGTGGAGTCAGGAGCTGGACTCTATGGTCCTTCCAAATTCAGTTATTCCATGATTCTATAAAAATGGATCTGGCTTGTGATGTCTCTGCAGCATGGGCTTCAAGCTGCCAGCTCACTTAAAAGGGATTAAGAGAAAATTGACATAAAATTTTTATGAGCAGCTTGCAAACGTGGCTTTCACTCTTACTTCTTTCAGCTTTCCAATGACTCTGATCACATTTGCCCTGACACTGACACCAACATTTTAATGATCCAAGGGGCGGAACACCTATCCTGTGAGGACAGGCTGAGAGAGCTGGGGCTGTTCAGCCTGCAGAAGAGAAAGCTGTGAAGTGACCTGAGAGCAGCCTTTCAGTATCTAAAGGGGAGCCACAAGAAAGAAGGAGACAGACTCTTTAGTAGGGTCTTTGGTGATAGAACAAGGGGAAATGGCTTCAAGCTTAAAGAGGATAGATTTAGGTTGGATATAAGCGTGAGGGTAGTGAGGCTCTGGAACATGTTGCCAAGAGATGTGGTTGATACCCTGCCTCTGGAGACTTTCGAGGCAAGTCTGGATCAGGCCCTGGGCAACCTGATCTAACTGTGCATGTCCCTGTTCATTGCAGGGCAGTTGGACTAGACTGCCTTTAGAGGTCCCTTCCAGCTCTAGGGATTCTATGATTCTAGGATTTTTATTTAGGTTTTCATGAATCCTCACTTGCTTCATCCTGCCTCAGCCTCAAACACACTTAAACCTTCATGATCACAGAATCATAATATCGTTTGAGTTGGAAGGGACCCTTAAAAGTTGTCTAGTCCAACTGCCCTAAAATGAACAGATACATGCACAGCTAGATCAGGTTGGACAAACTGTGCCAGTCCCTCACCACACTTACTGTAAGAAACATTTTCCTTATATCCAATCTAAAGCTTCCCTCCTTTAGTTTGAATCCATTTCTCCTTGTTCTATCACAACAGACCCTGTGAAATGTCTGTCTCTTCTTTATTATAGTATCACTTCAGATACTGAAAGGATGATGCTCTTGCTTCCCTCAGTACTGCCTGTCCATCTCTCTTTTGCTTGAAAACAAGATGACTGTCTGATGCTGCTGGCATCAGACAAGTTGGATAAAATTTACAGGGATACAAATTTTTGTTTGGGCACTTTTCCAGGAAGTGTGTGTAGGAGTAGCTGATAGGTGACATCGAGCCTTCACAATGCTGTTTCAAACAGATGATGCAGAAAGAAAATGAACCTATGGTAGGCTAGGTTGTTGTGTCCTGTCTGCTCTCCCTCAGATTTATTTAACTTCTTCAGGATACAGAGATTATAAGGAACCTATTTCAGGCTGATGTCCAGAAAGACTGATTGTCCATGTGTCTGCCTTATTTCTTTCTTACCCTTGCCAGGTATAAGCAAATTAAAATGTCTTTGAGTGATTGTAATTTGTCAATGCAAATTCTCTTATCTCTCCAAGTCAGTTAATGTTTCCAGGAGGACGGGGTTAAACTTTGAGTTTAACTACTTGGTGAAAAATCTCTTTGCTTTCTCCTTTTGTATGGTATTTTCATCCATGTTAATGGATTAGGTGGTGTGGGATGCCAGCAAAACCCTAACTGATTGTACAAAGAAAAGGTTCACAATGCTTAAGGCTCTCCCTTTCCATTCTTACCTCCTAGACTTCCTATCCAAACATCTCCCCAAATGCTTCAGTCCTCCATTTGATGACCCCAGACTCAGTGTCTCGCCCAGTAGGTGGCCACGAGAAGGACATCATTGACACAGTAGCAGGATGGGACACTTCCTGTTGTTCCAGGGCAAATTATGTGGTAGTGCTTAGTACTGTCGTGACACCACCTAATCTCCATGCATGAAGACACTGCATGGAGTATGATGAGGAGTGATGAGATATAACATCTCTGCAACATATGTAGACCATGCTCAGATATGTGAGGTGTCGCAGATGTAAACAAGAGGCTGGGCACTGGGTTAATTTGAGTAGCTGGTGATTACTGCTTTTTAGAGTAACACCCAAAGCTTTTCTAGACAGAGCTTCTGTTGGAGATAAGAGCAGTTTTGTTTGCTGAAGGGATGATGTATTTGTCAATTGTCCCCGTGGTTCCTTCTCCCAATTTCATCAGAGTGCTGGATAGCTTGCAAATGCTGAGGGAAACATCATCCATAACATATGGACTTTGGAGGCTCCTGCCCATCCTGAATCCTTCAGATGTGCAAAAGTTAGTTGATAATCTTGCAAGAGTTTGACGGGTTGCTTTAAAGTCTTCCAGTACCTGGTATAGATAATCCCACACACAGTTTCCCATGTCTGAAATGGCATCTAATATTTGTGTACACAGAAAGAGAGATCTAAATTGTCATAAAAATTGCTTCTGTATAGCATCTTGACAATTCTTCTGGTCCCAACTTAAGTTAGTGGGTACCAGACAATATACATTTCCTGAAAATTACTCCCAGAGAATGCTGTGTCCTGCTGAACAGCACATACTACTCATCTTTACACCAACAATTAGCTTTAAGTGCAGTGAGTTAGGAACGGAACTAACTGGTGCTCATTCTCACAAGCAATTGGGTTGTACTCTGCAGCACAGAGTTCTCCAGGAGTAGAGGTTCTTGTATTGCTTCTCAAGAGTAAACAAAGAGAAAGGAACTGTTTTCTCTCAGTAGTACCATCTGAAATATTTTCAGAAGTGGACATTTATTCTTTGTAGCTTTCTCTGTGTGTGTGTGTGTGTGTGTGTGTGTGTGTGTGTGCGTGCTGCTGTGTACATAAGTGTCTCCAGTGGAAAGCATTGCAGTTGCTGCAGTGCTGGATGGTGACATACTTACTAAGGAAATGTTTTTCCCAAAGCCATTGAAATAATTAGAATCAGGTACACGGTGACACAAGAGAACTGGTTATAGTTGCATTCTCAGTGTAGGATCCTACACAATATATGTCCTTTAGACATAATACTGTTGAAAAAGGTATTTTAGTTTGAATACTTTGAATTTCAAAGATGTTTTAGGTGCTTAGTCTCAGAAAGAAGCCTCTTGGTCTCTGAAAAGCTAGGCAGTGGTAAGTGCTTGATGGTTATTTTAAGCAATCTTCTTTTGCGTTCAGCATGCCACCATAAATCTTATTTAGAAATGCCAGCATAGATGTTTGCAAAATATAGACATGATGAAGCAGACTCCTAAGGAATGACAGAAAAGCCAGTTCTTGGGGCTCTTTACCTGGCTCTTGCTGATCTTCTCCAAATGTTAGCCAAATTGCTTCAGTGCATCCTACTAACGTAAGTGTCTTGGTAGCAGAGGTAGAGATATTTTACAGCCCCAACAACGTTTCTCTATAACCACAGAAAAAACAGTCCTAAATATGCATCAAATTCTGCAGTAATTCTTTCTTTAAGAAATCTTTTGAATAACGATTGATCAAAATGTCTCAATTACATATGCAAACAGAATACTTGGAAGAGTTGGATTAAGTGGTTTAGTGAATTCCTTTCTCTTGTTTCCTCAAATGGGTGGATATATGCCAGCTATATTTATCTGTCAGGTGTTTCCTGTCTGTCCTTTGGTTTTGTTGTTCCCTCTGCTCTTAATCCAGGCAAGACTTAAAGGGAGAAAAAAGGATAAATTAGAGAAACAAGTAAGATGCTTAAGCAGTCTGTATCAGCGTAGCAATGTGGAAGGCACCTAAGTATCCCTGAAAATCTGACCATCAGACATTACTGTATGGCTGGTTAGATGGGAAAGCTGAGACACAGGAATCAAGACCACAGCAATTAAGGGATTGCATCACAGCAGGAGTGCTTTTTTTTTTTTTTTTTAATCTAAATCTAGAATTCAAATAATATTTAACCTATCAGTATCTGTACAAATCTTACTAATCTTATGTATGTCCTACATTGTAGCAGCGTGTATACATGGCAGGGAAAATAATGCCAAATGTTGAAAGATTGGGTAACATAGTATGTGATGGAGAGATATCCTGGGTAGCGCGATTGAAGAAGTCTGGCCTAAACTCAGACTTGGAGCAAAGGTTGTTGAGCACTAGGTAGGAGATGCTTTGCTATCTACCAGACTTCCAGCTCTGACATCATGTCAATGGAATACAGCAAACAAACCTAAAGATATCAGCCAAAGATATTTAGAAACTCATTGAGCAGCCAAGCCCTGAGTTTCCACAAAACCACTGCAGGGAGGTTGTGGGCTACCAGGAATCTTCTGAATCAGAAGAAAACCAATAGATTCAGGTAGGATTTTAGCAGCTATCTTTAGGCTGAATGCAGCCTATGGCTAATTCCTCAGATGAGTTTTGATTTCATTAGCTAGTTGACTGAGACCTCCCTATGGAACATACATACAGTCTTAGTGTAAACTTCCTTGCTTTTATTTCCTCCAACCACCTGTCTAAGGGTGCATGTATCTCTATAATATAGTGAGACAGGTGCTGGACAAGGAGATTATGGCAGCCCAGGGGAAGTCACAGAATTGCAAGTGATATGTCAGCTGCCAGCTACATGGCCAGCTTTGCTGGCTCATTTGGGTAAAGGTTTGACCTTGCTGCTCTGTTTCAGGACACCATTCTGAATACAAGAACAGAACAGACTTTCATTGTCCATAGCCTCTTCAGAGAGATTGAGAATAGTCTTATACCCTTCTGTCCACCTCTGAATGAAGCCAATGGCTACACCCCCCAAGTTCTGTCACCTGAAGTCCTGGGAAGATTGCCATAACACGATTTCACCTTCCTTTCTAGCTGTCAGCTCTATTGCTGCCCAGCGCAGTGCTGTCTGCCCAAGGCTCTCCAAAGTCAGAGAGTCCCCGGGTAGCAGTGGCAATGACACTTCCAACTTGTGGTCGACCTTCTTCCCCTAACCTAATGATCAATTTTTGTGTGTCTGTGCCTGTAAGTCACTTTAAATATCTGATGTCATTAGAAGCACTTACCTGCCAACCTTGGAGGGATTTCATAAAGCTTAATTAAATGTTTGCAAATTCTGTTCTGCCCCGCTGAGATGCAAGGTGGTGCAGACAGCAAAATATTATTATAAATATCAGGTCTATCAAAATCTAGGAAAGAAGTCTATAAAAAAAAGCACTTAATGTAGTCACTTTCTGTTGTAGTCTGCAACAGTGTAAATCTAAGAGCTTCTACCTAAAGGCATGCTCTTGGTTGACACAAAAAGCCATCTCCTGCAAAGCTGGTAAATTGTGAGTTTAAGACAAACATGCAGACAGGAGATAGAATTAATTCAGGTTGATTTGCTTTCTCCCCCCTCTTCTTTCTTTGGAATGCTTGCCTTGTTGAGATCAACATCTCAGTAAGCTACTTAATCTCACTCTCTAGCCAAGGAGAGAAACGAGCTCTTTAGTCACAATCCCCAAATCTGGTTTTGGCTCTCTTTGGAGCAATGTAAATTGTGCCCTAAACTGTAACTAGAAGAGAAGTTTAGGGTTTTTCTTGCATTTGTGTGTCTACACCGTATGCAACTGTATAGTGTCTAGGAAATGTGGATCTTGTCATTTGTCATGAGTAAATCCTGTATATAGTCATGATGGGTCTATGATTCTGTAATGTTAGACTCTGTGATCCTCCTGAGTCTCTTCCAGCTCAGGATATTCTACGATTTTAATGTGTCTGAAGTGCTACAATAAATCTAAAATATCACAGAATTGTAGGGATTGGAAGAGACCTTGAGGGATCAAGTCCAACCTCCCTGCAGGTTCTCTAAAGTACATTGCAAAATATCTCCAATTAAGTTGAAATCCAGTGCATGCTGAGACCCTGAAACTAGCCTGATCTTACCTATGAGTCTGAAAATAGCTTTCACAGAACTTGTCCCTGAGATCAATGGGTGGGAGGTCAGTGTTATGTTCAGACCATGCTTTTCCTGGACCTGGGAGATCAGTGTATATCTTGTCAGCAAAATTGTTCAGTTTGATAATAGCAAGGCCTACAGTTCTGCTCACTTATTCACGTTTTGTGCTGTTACTTGCTTTGCATTTGATATCTTTCAGTGGGTGAAGAAAATTGTACTTACATGTCACTAAGTGGTAGCCATAAAGAAAATCAGTTAAGCTTGTCCCTGGTGTCACTGGAGGGGAGCAATACTAAAGACAGAAGAAGATAATATGAATCACAAAAGAAGAAAATTAAATTCCCATCTCCTTCTGCAACGTCTCCAGGCATTATTTTTTTTTTTACTACAGCAAAATTACAGCCAGTGGAAAAACTCTAGATATTACTGTGACTCTTGTTTTTATTAACACCAGTCTGAAATTAGTGCCATATGCAGTGTTTGCCTCATTGCTATTTGAGAATAGATTAAAAAAAGCACAGTGCAATATCAAGGCAGATAAACTGAGGGTCACTCAAGAATATGTCTTTTGTTGTTGGGACATGAAATTTGTTTTAGTCTTCAAAATTTTCATGGTATAGAAGCCAACTTATATTACTTGGAAGGAATTAACTGAAACATCAGTGCATAAAATACTTTCATTTTCCTCTCCAGCAAACAAATGCCAGCAGTGGAGAAGGTGACAGTGGTGCGGTAAGAGTAGAGTGGTTGGAGCAGTGATGGGAAGAGGGAGACAAAATGCCCAAATGTTGGTGTCTGTTGGAAGGAAGTGGATATGCGCCAATTGGCAAAGACAGCAAAGTGTTAACATCTGAAGTGCAGGCAGCGATCAGTGATGTTGCAGCTCCTGTTGTCCAGCATAGCCTCCTTGAGGGAGACTTTGTTCTAATGCGGAGGATTCCTGAGGCTTTCTGAAAACTGAGTCAGTTAGATGATTAATTTTGATTATATTTAATTAGAACTTCAAAACCATCTATCTGCTCTCCTTGGCTCCATCAGTATTAAACACTTTTATAGGACAGTAAAGCTACAAGAGCAGTTAATATATGCACTAATGTAGGAACTGTAAATATTTTCAGCACAGTTAAAGTATCTTAAATAGTACTTAGAGCACTGCTCTTTGTCATTCAAAGAAAAATATTCTGATTCCTCAGAGTATGTGTTAAAATCATTTATGTTTTTTGAAGCACTTAGAGTCATGGTGATTTGCCCTTCCAACCTAGCCTCGATTTCCCTCTTTCTTCACTAATGCGTGTTGTCAAATCCAGTGTACCAATCACCAAGGCAAGAAACCTTGTAGGTAGCTTCCTCCTTGCTGGCTTTCTCTTCCTGTCTTACTGCATCTGTTGCCTTTATTTGTCCAAAGTGGTAAGACTGGGAATGATGATGAAATAACAGCTATGCTATGTATCCTTACAGAGCCTCTCACCTCCTCAGCTCAGCCAGGCACTACACAATTAGGATCAGCCCAAACCATGTTAAGTTGTGCACAGCCAAGTTACTTAAGTGAATTGTTGGTGCACATAGGTAAGTCCTAGGTATCACGGACCTGCTTAGGGGGAAAGAGGAGCTTTAATTGTGGTGTTTAGAGTAGAGAATGTAGACCAGGTCTGGAGAGGAACCTGCTGTGCAAAAGATGGGAATTGAGATGGACAATTGTGTTTATTTGCAGAAGTCATTTTTTGCAAGAGTTGCTCTGAAAGAAATGCCTCCTATTTGATTATGTTGGCCTACAACATCAAATGCAGGCGTTGGTGGTATGGCAGTAGAGGTAGAGGTCCCACCAATATGGCATTACATTTTGTTGCTGTGTGACAGATGGCAGCAGAGGGGCAGTCTGACAGAATGGCATTTGACATGGAAGTGTGTATGAAGCAAAGATGAGGAATTGAATTCCTTCATGCAGAAAAAAAATGACACCTGTTGACATTCATCAATGCTTGCTGAATGTTTGTGGAGACCAAACAGTGGATGTGAGCACAGAGAGGTGGTGGGTGGTGTGTTTCAGCAGTGGCGACAGTGACAGTGGGTCACCTCTGCTGGTGAAGATTTTATGAGTGTGGCATGCAGGCTCTTGTTCATTACTGGCAAAAATGCACAGCTAATAGTGGTGACTGTGTTGGGGGAAAAAAAAAAAGGTGTTTTGTAGCTGAGAATCTTCTCTATCAAATGGTGTTGTTGTGCTCTTTGTATCTGCTGTAGTTTCCATGGAAATAAATAGGAGGCATTACTTTCTGAACAACATGCATAGAAGAAGCTACAAGGAAATGGTTTCATTTTAGAGTTATTCATCTGAAATATTAAAAATATGTGGAGTTAAATTATTCTGGAATCTTTTCCTATCTCTACTCATCTTTTTAAGGATTATATTTAAAAATTTTCTGCAGTGATAAGGATTAAGTATGCTACATCAAAAACAAGTTTTGTCTTCATACCTCTGTTTCTGCAGTCTTATAACTTAAGAAAAATAACGAATGTTGTGAAATAAAAAAAGAAAAAAAGAAAATGGCAAGTGGGTAATGGCATTACAGTGAAATGTCTTTGAATTTCAGTAGAACAACTGTTAAATGAAGCTAAACCATGCATTTCAATGATGCCAACTTTCAGTGATTTGAAAAGATGTGAAAATAAAAACAAAACAACAAGCAATGAGACAGTGTCTAAAATTGTGAAGCTTAAGGATGAAATGCATTTTGCGTGTAAGTGTATCAGGTGCCCATCAATTTAAGTTCTCAGCTGCCTACCTTTTGTATCTTGGCAAATCTAATCTGTGGAACTGGGACAGAACAGTCAGCTCAGTCATTACCCACCAGTGCGTTATCATAGAATCGCAAGGTTGGAAAGGACCCACAAGATCATCTGGTCCAATCATTCTCCCATTACCCTGCTACCAAAACCATATCTCATATCTCCTCATCCAGACAATGGATCTACATAATCACAACACTATGACGGTTGAGTACAGACAGGATTTACCACGTACTAGAAATATTCTGTAAGCATAAAGCAGGGGAATGGCTCTCAAAGTGAGTACTTGCATCTATAGCCACCTGACCTGGAGGTCAACTGAGATGGAAGTTCTCAACAACTTCATAATAATGATCACCACACTTATTGAGGCTGTACTGTGCAGAAGGCAGCTCAAATTTCATTTAAAAAGCAATAAGTTACTGTAGATTTATGATGGAAAAAAAGCAAGTAAAAAGCTAAAACCTTTCATTTACATATGGTTATATGAATAAATTACCATAACGTAATCAGTCTATGTGAAACTCATCACTGTGGTAAAGGCATCAGTACAGGCTTTACTTCTATTTAAAGGGAGGTGGGGTGGGAAGACTTTTATTTTTATTAAAGAAAAGATGACTTAGTAGTGCTTTTAAGTAGCTTGACCTTCATACTACTTCGACGCGGCTATCTAATCTGTTCCAGACTGTGTTTTATAGGAAATATCTCAATAATGGAAAGCAGTACCCACATTTCCATTAGTGCTCTGAAGATCTAATGCATAATCAATATAATGTACAGTAAAAGAAAAGCCAATAATTAACTAATACGTTAATGAAACAAATTAGCTAAAAAGATGGAGATTGCACTTGGTCATTTATTATGTCTGATTAAATTCCCGTGAATCACATGGGGAATCCTTCAGAGTGGCTCTAAAAAAAAAATTAATATAGGAAAAAAACCCAGAAGGGCTAGGAAGACTCAATAGCCCTTTGTCAGTCATTCAGGAATCAAATGCAGGTTTATGTGGGAAAATGAAGGGTTTTTTTGTTTTTGTTTTTCCCTTTGAGGAAGAAAAAACTTTATTGGCTGAGGGAGGAAGTTGTGGTTCATGGTTTAGGTCCAGACCATAACAGAAGGAAGATATCTGGGAGATGCTTGTGCCACAGCAACCGCAATCAGGATACAACTTAGCAGGATACAATACTCATTATACTGTATCTGAAAGTAGGAAAAAAAAACCTTATTTTTCTCTGCCTGTAAGAAAACTGAAAATGGTTTTTCATTTGTGGGACCCCTTTGATGTAATTCAGCTGTAATTACTTGTCTCTAGAGAAATAACAGGGATTTTTACTTTATCCTCACACCAAAAGCTTGAATGCAATACAACCTATCTTGCCAAAGAAGTATCTTTGCAGGGGAAGATCTTGTAAATACAAAATTGTAATAATATGTGTTGTTCTTTCCTATCTTTTTGTTGCAACGTGCTCTCAGGTTTCCTTCTCTGATTTATCTAGAGAGAAGAACTTGAGAAATATAGTTTTGGCTGTGTTGTATACAGTACCTTAATAATTAATTAGTCATTAATTAATAATCGGTGAGAACCTCAAATTCAGAAATGGATAATGCACCAGTCTAGCATACCCCAATATCATGGGACCTCCCAGTCTCTGTGGGATAAAGGGCATCTCCAACATGGGGTTGTCATTATGTGCTTGTGTTGTGAGAATAATAATCTATGTGGCTCATCACAAAGAAGCAGTTTTTTGACAGCTTTAGTTAAAAAAAAAAAAATGCTGCTAGCGAAGTTGCAGAACAGATTAGTCACCTTGATGTAGAGCCTATTCATCTTTTCTGTTGTAATTATAAAATCTGTTCCTTTCTTGAACCAAAGCAAAAATCCTTCTCACAGGTAAAAAAAAATCACAGGCTTTAACAATATGAGAAAATTCATTTCTTATTGCCATCTGCCTCTGGGATGCAAATAGGAAGGGGGTTGACACTGTATATGCTCTGCCTTGGTAACTTAGATAATCCTGCTGTGATCTAGTCCCACATCTGAAGCAGTGACTGTCAGCATTTACTTTGCAGTAATGCACATAAAAAGAGGGTGAACAAAAGAAATACAAAGCCAAGAGGAAAAAGACAACACAGGAATTTCAGTTGTAAGACTGCATACCAGCTTAATGATCACATTCAATCTCTTCTGTTTTTATGTTCACAGTGGTTTTCTACCTTCAAAGGTAGAGGGACAGAATGATGGTCCAGTGCTGTGTGGAAAAGGCAGTGCACTTAGAAAATGGGTCTTTGACTCTTCTCTGTGGTAGGCTTCCTTTATGCATGGCATGTCACTCACTGCCTCTGGATGCAATTTCACATAATAAAAATGGAAAACCTTACCACAGAGGGACAGTGATTCCATAGTGCTGAAGATGGTGGGATGCTCTTATACCTGAGCCTTTCAACTGCAGTGGGTGCTGCTGTGAGAAAATACTGCCGTGATACTGTTTTGCTAACCTTCCCTCTGTCCATTTCTGGACCTGCAAGGACCCTGGAATTATTTTGACTATTCTACATAGATTGTTACAAAAGTAATAACTCCTATTTATTTCCATGGAAATTACAATGGATACAAAGAGCACAAGTACTTCAACAATTTGTTAGAACAAATTCTCAGCTACAAGACACTATTTTTCAATAGTGAATTTTTCACCATTAGCAATTCACTTTTGCTAGTGATGAACAAAAGCCTGCATGCTGTGCTCACAAAAATCTGCACCAGCAAAGGTAGACTCACTGTCACTGTCGCTACTGCTGAAACGCACCTCTCTGTGCTCACATCCACTGTTTGGTCTCTGTCAGTGTTCAGCAAGTGTTCGTGAATGTCAATCAGTGCAATTATTCCTCATGGAGGAATTCAGTTCCACACCTTTGCTTCATAGGCATTTCCATGTCAGATGCCGTTCTGTCAGACTACCTCTCTACTGCCATCTGTCACACAACAACAAAATTTAATGGAATATTGGTGGCAAGGTTCAACCTCTACTGTCATACTACCATCATCCACTTTTGATTTTGTGGGCTAAGATAATCAAATAGGAGGCATTACTTCTGGAGCAGCCCTCATAGTGTCATCTGGTCAGGACTTGGCCTGTATCGATACTGACTCCTTTGCATTTCTCTCTGTGTATTTTATTACCTCTGACAATAGCCTGTCTCACAGGCTTCTCTATGCTGCAAATAGCAAGCCCAGGCACCTGTGGTTAGCCATGACACTGTGAGATGTGGATGCCCAGCAGCTGGCATATAAGGGATGTAGTACAGGTCCCCATTACATGCAGTTAACCATGTCCATGTATGTTGTATCATTTATTTTCATATTGGCTGCTTTTGTTTGTCTTGCTTTTCTTTGAGCTGAATGCCTTGAAATTCCTTCTGATGTAGGTAGAAGAATTAAGATTAAAAAATGCTATTAAAATGCACTTTTTTCCCCTTAGGAATAAACATTTACCAGAAGAGTTTCTTCTTCTTCTTCTTCTTCTTCTTCTTTTTTGTTTTTGTTTTTTTTTTTTTGAAGATGATCTTATCATAATTGCATAAAGCCTACCCTGAAAATATATAGGAAAGTAATAATATCAGAAATATATATTCCTCTTCCATGAGATCTGATCTGATTTCTGAAAGCATCATCCTTAGTCTGACACTCTGTACAGCAGGAAGAGAGGTATCAGAATCAGCAAGGATTGCTCTTGCAGTTGTGAGAGATACTGGGTGCTGAGAGTAGAAAAATCAGAAGCATCATTATGCTCTATCAAAGCAGATGGTGTTTTCATTGTCTTTCATTGTGAAAATGAAACTGAACTCTTTTACCATTGCATGAAGATACTGTTTTACCTTTATTGTTCCTGAAAACCATCACACAAACTGAGAGGAAAGAATCACAATCATTTATTTTATAAAGCCCTTTGTATAAAACAGCAGACACATAATACGTCTCAGATGGCCCAGATGCAATCTTAAATAGGGTGACCACCATACATCTTACTAACATATCTGACCTCGTTCAATGACAGTTTAAATAACTTAAATGTAGGAACATTCTAAGGAAGAAGAATCTTCCCTGCTGCACTGAGTGAAAGGGTCTAAAGCTGTCACGGAGTAGCTCAGAATAGAAGATTATGTTGTGTTGTTCCCTCTGGCCTTACCTTGGAAACCTCAAGTGTATGCTGTGGGAGATCTATGACCTTTGCTAAACTTTGTAAATCTTTCTTAGCTTTTGCTTGAGAGTAGCTACATGGCCGTATTTGTTACTCTTGCACTTAGTTTCCCTCAAAAAAATGAAGTTTGTTTCACTATAAATTACATTTTTAGCAGAGCAGATTGCAGAATTCCGTTAATTACTGATGTAAAGGTTAAAAACACAGCCTTTGCTAATCCAAATACACTAAACTTTAAAAGCATGTGAATGCTTGGGTGATATTTGGCTCTGCTGAGCACTGAGAACATGTGTTTGGCAAAAGGCGTAAGTTGGAGATGATGGTACCTGCAGTAGGAGCCGTCTCTACTAAGTCAGAATATTGTGAGTTCATGACCCCTAGTTAAGAAGAGGAGCTAGGAGTTATCCCAAAGTGCTATTTAGCCTCACGTGTCTGGGCCTCAGATCAGAAGAACTTTGCTGTGCATGGAAATATTATCACTACCTTATGCTTTACAGTGGTGGTAGTGACTGGGGGGTTCATATCTAACGTGGCTCCAGCTGCAGTCCAAAAATTGCTGAACAATCTGAACCTGAGAGCAAATGCTTCCAAACAGAACTGGCCCTTAAAAATGATAAAGTGTGTTTCCTGAATAAGATAAAATATGAAATGCAATAAAAATGAAGTAGGTATATATACATATATATTTAATTGACACTGGTGTTGACTGAAGGTAGAATTCAGAGCTGAACGTTGTGATTTAAACACATCCCCGTTTTGTGTTCCCTCTGCTCTAGAGACTGTTTCTACCTTAACCAGCAAGAAAATACTGAACACTGTTATTTGTTTCTTTTGCTGGAAGTACCTTTCTTAATTTATTTCTAACCAATTGGTGCCAGTTGTTGTCCCTCTATAAGGATTGTGTGAGGCAATAAATATCTGCCATGCAGCCAGGCGACTTGGCCAAGGCTTTTGATTTATTTTGAACAACCTCTTTGATATTTTTCTTTCTTCAAGATTTATTCTGTAGTAGGAGATGACACTGTTGTCTTGTGTCATTAATGTTCCTCTCTTCCAGTGACACAGCCTGTTAATTAGAGAAAGGAGATAAATTAAAAGCCAGGTGGGAATCTATAAATCTCGACTGAAAAAGATTATTTTTCTTTGTATCAGGCTTTGGCACTTTTATTCTACTGCGAAATAAAAAGAAATATGAATTGGTTTTTGTATAATTTTTGCTACACATTTCAATACTGATGCTTCAGCGCAGTTTTAACCATTTAAATCTCAGTGGTTTTTTATGCGCTTTTTAGATTTCAGCGCTCACCCTGAGATTCCTAGGTGTCGCCACGTATTACTTTCAAATGTTGTCATAATGATTACTGTTCTGAAACATCATGATCTGTGTTTTCTCGAATTTTTGAGTTGCAATTACAAATGATTAGATTTGACCCCAACAGAAAAATGAAATTATTCAGCAAATTGTTGCAGGCTGTCTATCTGTGCTGAAACCAAAGAATATTATTTACTTCTTGGTGATTTTCGAGCCAGTGCAACACACACTTTTTGGATTATACCTGAGCAGCAGCAGCAAGAGAAATGTGATGCCAGGAGGAAAATAGCAGTAGTGATAGAGAACTTTGATGCTTTCACTTCTTTTGGATTTACTTCATAGTTAGGACTTAAGTCAGCCTACCTCTTGGTCAGAACATAGAAATAAGTGGTGTTGCAATTGGCTTACCATAGTATACTAGAACATATGGAGTTGAAAGGGGCCTGTAGGGATCATGGTCCCACTCTGGGCAACACAGGACCACACAAAAATCAGACATATGACTGAGAGAGTTGTCCAAATGCTCCTTGAACTCCGTCAGATTGTGCTGAACAAACCAATTGACCTCAACTGTTCCTCATACACTTTGACTTGTTTGTCTGAACAGTCTTCTGGCTGGACAAAAGCTCCCTTGTTCCAGCTTGCTTGATCCAGGCATCTTTAGTGTTGAAACTCTCCAAGCAGCATGTATGCATCTTAAGAGCACACAGAAATTCTTTGCTGGCTGATGCACACAGTAAATAGCCAGGTTTAATGACCTAGCACATCAGGCATTAATATGCTCACCACAGTGTCTGCTGGCAAGGCAGTCATCAATCAGGCTGGGAAGGGCTCATCTCCATTGCTCCCTGGAACAGGCTGATCCGTGATGCTGCTGAGCTGCCATCTTCTGATTTTCTGCTTTTTTAATTAGGGTCTCATACCTTTTTTGTGTGTCAGTACTTTTCCCTCTTGAATGCTGAAGCTGTTAGCTAAGGTATCTCTGCCACTCCTCTTTGTTTTCATTTTTCTGGTCTTGTGTGGCTTTAACTCATGAGTGTCCTCACCATGGGGATAGATGTGCTCACTACCACCTCCCAACAATGATTTTATTAGGGAAAAAGAACCAGGGTCACATAGCTGTTCTGCACCATGCTTGGTCTTGGCTCAGAAGCTGCTGAATCCTTTATCCAAGGATTTCAAGGCCATAAGCAAACAGGAAAACTGGACACTTATAAAGTGAATGCCTCTACTAGATATGTCACCAGGCTGTAGCAGGTTATATAGTGAAGTGTTTTAGAATAGATTTGGGGTTGATTTACTATTGCACATGGGGTGAACAATATCTGGTCAGTGAAGACTAGTTTGCCTTCTCCTTCTGTGGGTGTAGACTGCATTATGGTCCATTCTTACCGTTATCAATTTGCTGATTCACCAGTAGATTGATTCAGAGGTGGATCTGTAACATGTTGAGTTTCTTCTGTTCATTTCAGTATGCCCTAAAATCAAGAGAGCCTTCAAGTGCTCAGGATTAGTTTCCAGTTGAAAAGGTTGCATTCAACTTGCTCCTTTTCCTCTGTGCAGTCTGTTTTGTTGACTGCAAGCCAAGATGTTCTTTCTGTTACACTTGGAGTAAATACTATAGTTCTGATAGCTGTGTGCATAAATTGTTATTGCTCTGCTGACCTGGATTTATGGTAGGAGTTACTGTATTGATTGTCTAAGAAGACATCTGATTTGTTCCCTGAAATTATACTGTACAGACCCCAAATGCAATTTGTCTCCAGCTGAGGGCTGATCTCTGAATATGTCCCTCCCTCCTCTTCTCAGTGTTCTTGGTTTAACAGGCATAAGGTAGGAGGCAGCTCATGCTGCATCACTTTAAGCAGCAACTCGCACTGGTACAACTGGCCTGCCTGGTACAACAGCAATCCAATTTCACACTGATATATTTTACTTTGCTTTGTTTCCTTTTCTTCACAACCTTAATCATAGAATCATTACAATTGAAGAGACCACTAAGATCATCTAGTCCAACTGTCACCACCGTGCCCACTAAACCATGTCTCTCAGTGCCACATCTATGTGTTTCTTGAAAACCTCCACCACTTCCCTGAGCAGCCTGTTGCAATACCTCACCACACTTTTCTGAGAAGAAGTTTTTCTTAATATCCAACCTGATCCTCCCCTGGCCCAACTTAAGGCCATTACCTCCCACGTTCTTTATCTGTGATCTCTGAACCCTGAGGTGTACAGCAACTTACTATCGTATTTTTGATTGTTCCTGTAACTATTTCAATCTAGAAAAAGCCACAAAGAAAGCAAAACAAGGAATTTGTTCACTCCTTTCCACCAGCAGGCAGATGTTCAGCCACTTGCAGGAGAGCAGAGTTCTCTATGCACAGTGGTTTCTTGGGAAGATAAATGCCTCGTCTCCAAATGTCCCCCCTTCCTCCTTCTTTCCCCCAGCTCTTATTGCTGAGCATGACACCATAAGTATGGGACAACCCCTTGGCCAGTTTGGGTAAGTTGTCCTGGTTCTGTCCCCTCTCAGCTTCTTGTGCACCCCTATCTCCTCATTAGCAGGGTGGCATGAGGAGCTGAAATGATATTGACTAATTGTAAGCACTGCTCAGCAACAACTGAAACCTCAATGTGTTATTAGGACTATTTTCATCAAAGTGATGTTACCAAACACTTAATCATACAAATCTCAAGAAAATTAACTATCACAGACAAAACCATGACAGTATCTATCCCTTATTCCCTACCTTTTACATCATGCTCAGGTCCCACGCTTTCCTATATATTCTCATGCATCACTACCCTTTAATTAATACACAGACTGCATCAACTCCAAGGCAGCCAATGGTAAGCAAAGTAACACCATTTGGTCAGGGGAAAACAGATGATTCATTACCTACTGTTCTATTTCTGCATTTCAGATTCAGACACCAAGTTTTATGGATTTGCACCAGCCTAGTTAGTTGTCAAGAGGCTTCACACTACTATGTTGGGGTAAAATGCAAGTCTTTCTCATTGCTGTCCTGAATCAACAGGGGATTAACAGGACTAGAGGTCACTGATCTGTGGAATGGGAAATAGAAATTCTATGGAAGAGCAGAGAGCTGGTAAGTTAATAAATACTCTGGATGCATTTTTTTTTTTTTTAAATTTTTATTTTCTACAAGGAAGGAGGAAGCACTTCCTCATTGAAAGTCGTATTGGCTTTCCTGCTTCTGCCCTTGTCTGACCTCACACACATACAATGACATGTCAGGGGCTCTATGAGGGATGCAGGAGTCTTTCAACAGCTAAAGAATTGTGTTTTTGACAAAGGCGAGATATTCAATCTTCGGGTAAGTTAGGGGCTACCCTGCAGGTTCTTCTAGGATGCACAGTGGTGGTTGGGCTGGTACCATTGGATATGTCAAGGTAATTTGACCTTCCTAAAATGAGATCCCTAAAATGAAAGATTGAGCTATGTCTTGGTGGTGCTGCCCCAAGACTGATAGAGTCTGTTCACTCTGATGGAGCTGGGAAAAATGAGAATCTTTACTTTCTGTTAACAAGATGCTCATGAACCAAAAAAATGTAGATTAAGCTAGACTTTTATAACACTAAAGAAACATTTGGAAAGGGTCAAAGGAGGTTTTTACTGTGTTGTACACCCTGCAGAAGCATCCACAGATGGGATATTTTGATGAAGCAGCTGCCCCATCCAAATGTAGCTCAAGCAGTTGGTTGTTTCCTGCTGAGACGAGAGATACACTTGGCAGGATCCTAGCAAAATGTTAATGTATTGTGAATGTATCTGCCAGCCAGCCATTTGAACTGTCACCATTCTGTGCTACACATGGCAGCGTGGCAAGGGCAGGGCCACGGGCACTGAATTTCAAGGCATTTGTCAGAGCTGTCCTCTTGGTACTCTCTCAAAACAGATTGCATGCCAACAGCCAAGTTTTGTTCAAAGGGAACGTCCAACTGCATTACCATCAGCATCTTTGCAGTGCTAGCTGTGCTTGTCCACAGGTGATTCCTAAGCCATTGTGTGATGAGCAAGCTTACTTGTTGGAGAACAGGGAGACCTGATAATATTTATTTATTTATTGTTCAGTTTTGGGCAATCTTTAAATTAGAGCAGTGCTGATTAGGAAGAGAGAAGCAGTACGGTGTCAAGCAGCTTTCATTGGGTTGTGCTATGTAGCTATTAAAAGCCTGAATCAGAGCAGGAGCTTTGGCACGGTGAACAGATGAGTCTAAGAGGGGTAGAGTGGTGGAGGGACTGTACATACCTAAAATAGGCACAGCACTTGATGTAGCTCCTCATGACACCCGAATTAGAATGGCTGTGGGTGTGTGCCTGACAGGTTGTCCCTGCTAAGGATGTTACTGCACCACTGTCATCCACAAAGACTGAAAATAGGTAGAAAACCTTCAGAATAACTACATTTTTTTAAGGGATGAACAGAATTTCTTAAGTGCTAAGAGAGGACTGCTCTGATCAGATGGTGTCAAGTGCTACAGGTGTGTAGATTTGGTGGCACTTTGAAAAGGCTGCAGTTGCACACAGGTTCATGCAAATGTGTCTCCAACTGCAGTCCACTGTATGAACCCATCCATGTTGTGTCCTTCAGTGTCCCATTGGGTATTGCAACCTAATTAATTCTGAAGGCATACAGTTTCTACTGCTCTAAGAAACAAGACTGGCCTTGATGCATGGCCCTTTGCTCATCTGAACTGAACCATCTGTCTAAAGCGATATTGCTAGGTCTGACCATTTCTTTTCCTCTATTAAATATATATTGGGTACTATATCGGTTAATATAGTTATGCTGATTACTGCTTAAATAGGTAAGGGTAGCATGTGTTATTGCTATTATTGTGGATGCTGCTTCAAAGGTAGAAATGATGAGGCAGTGTAAATCTGGACAGAATAAATGATTTTTGATGGAATAATTTTTTGACTTTTCTGAAAAGACAAGACTGAATTTTATACATAACAGAATTCATTGCAGCAGAAAAAAAAAAAAGTATCCCACATGTTACTTTATAGCCCTTTGTTGGAGATTTCCTCAGGAAACTGGGACAACTGCAATACCTCCACATCTCTATTAGTTACTAGTGCCAATATAACTAATCACTACTGTAATTAATGTTTGATTATAATTAAGAAATAGCTGAATGTAAACTTAATGCTGAATTCATCATGGAAGAACTTGTCTCTTTCATAAAGAACAAGAACAGTGTTAGGAAGAATGAAGACTGCGAATCTTTTGAGACTGTAGAACCATGGAAACACTTGAGTTGAAAGGGGCACTTAAGTCACCTAGTCCAACTCCCCTGCAATGAACGCGGACACCTACAACTAGGTCAGGTTGCACAGAGCCCATTTCAGCCTGACCTTGAATGTGTCCAAGGATGGAGCATCCACCACCTCTCTGGACAGCCTGTTCACCATCCTTATCGTAAAATGCGAGTGTATCAGATGATTGTATCAAGCTGCATGTTCCCTACTACCCCTCTGTTTCTGAAAAAAATAGCACCAGAGAGTGGTTTACCTTTCTGTCACTTAATATATTTAGCATCATTAAATACTGTGATGTAATTTATTAGAAAGTAGCTTTATCTTCATCACTCCATGTCTTCATAAACAATCCTTACAGTGTTGTATAAATTCCCAGTCTAATGTGAAATGAAAACAAACAAGCAAAACAACATGAAAAGTTTGAAATGCTGCTTTATGAGTTATAAAGGAGAAAATTATAAGGCTGTGTTGTCATTACAAAGGAGCCTAGAAAATGCTCTTATGTGAATTTGTTTCTAAAGCAGCTAAGACACCTTTCTAAAGGTCAAAATACTTCAGGATGTTTATTTAGAAGCATAAGCATATATTTATTTTAAAATAAAACATGGGCCTCCTTGGACACAAAGTCATCAAGTCTGCTACATGTCTGGATTTGACTTTCAAATTTCAATTTCAGGCTATAGGATAGCATGTGTGTTTTTGTGAGGTTTCTTATATTTTTAATGAAGAGGATAAATAGGCACATGCTGCCAGAAATTCACTATGAAAAAGAAAAGAGGAAGATTTAATGAGAATGATTCAGGAAAGAGCAGTGAAGAAAGGCTGGCTCAGATCTGTGGAGACAGGTTTGAGCAGGTCCATGAAGGAGAAGATAAAAGTGTGCCGCAGGCAGAAGAAAGACAATAAAAGGTATTAAAGAGCTTAGATGACAAATACTAAGATCAGGATATGAGAGATGTTTCTTTCTTAAATGGTTATTCCAAGTGTAATAACACAAGAACGAAGACCTCTGAAAGAAGCAAAGGATGCAGTAGCTGTAGAGATAGAGAAAAGCTGCCAAATGCTTGAGGTGGGCCCTTGCTTGATGTTGCAAAAAGAGGAAATCGAAGAATTTGTATATGCCTAATACTTTGAAAGTAAGGAAGGAAAACATTCCACTGTGGCTGGGAAAGAAGAAGCACAATTGATTAATAAACATTATTATGGGTTCTTATGGTACCAGTGTTAATTTCATGCATAACATCCTAAACCAGCATCTGCAGTACACATCCTAGATGGTGATGCCAACTAATGAAAGAAGGATGGAGAAAACAGTTGAGAAATCTGATACCTTTTTTTTTTTTCATAATTATTTATGATTTTGTAGAAAAACACTACCCAAATAGTATGGCAGCGATCTTATCTTGCTTCATGTATTTGGAAATTATTCTGCCAGACATGATGGACAGGTGAACCTAACCTGCATACTAAAAACGCAGAACTGGGCAGAGGCCAGCCCAATTTTTGGGAGCTGGTGGGTTTGGTAGGCAGACTGATGTTGAGCTTTTCTCATCAAAAGAAGCCCTACAAATATTAAATGGGTGAAGTTGGGTCCTGGGGAGGCAGGACCAGTGGTGATGCATACAAGATGAAGGAGGATGAATGGTATGAGATGAATGGTATCCCGGGATCCATCAGAAGAGGGGTGGCCAGCAGGGACAGGGAGGTGATTGTCTCTCTCTACTCTGCCCTCGTGAGGCCCCAACTGGAGTACTGCATCCAGGTCCGGGGCCCCCAATACAAGAAAGACAGGAAGCTGTTGGAGAGGGTCCGGAGGAGGGCCACAAGATGTTCCGGGGGCTGGAGCACCTCCCCTACAAAGACAGGCTGAGGGAGCTGGGCTTGTTCAGCCTGGAGTAAAGAAGGGTGTGGGATGACCTAATTGCAGCCTTTCAGTACCTTATGGAAGCCTATAAACAGGAAGGGAGTCAACTCTTTGAAAGGGTAGATAACAGCAGGACAAGAAGAAATGGTTGGAGATTCATGATCCTTGAGGTCCCTTCCAACCCGGGCCATTCTGTGATTCTGTGTGATTCTGTGATTCAATGAAGGATCAGTGCAATAGCCAAAGGAAAAGAGAACATATTGCAACAGAAGAATAAAACCATACCCAGCAGCCAATGGGGCCACTGTAAGTTATCAGGGTGTTTTGCAATAGGAATAGAAGAAACTGGACTACAAAGGTGCTGCTGTGTTGATAAATAAAACAGTCCAGGCATTGCTCTCTGGTTCCATGGTCAAATTATGAGGCATTGCTTGTATCCACACAGCTAAACTCCCTGTCCTCCCCTTTCTTCAGCCCACACTGCCTTCAGGAAATGGTTCCTGCTCTTCCTAAACCTGTCTGAAAGCCTGCTAACTGATACTTTAATTATGCCAGAGCATAATAATTAAAAGGTATAAAAGATTGCAGATAACTTTCGAGCCTGTGCTATGGTCCTATTTTTAAGTACTAACACCACTCTTACCCAAGGAAATGGGATGACAAGACTATTAATACAACAAACTGTGCCAACCAAGTTTGAATGCATGCAGAGGGGCTCATGGGTTCAAAATGGGGGGATGAAAAGTGTTTTCTATCTGTACTTGGGAGATAGGCATAAATATGGCAGGCATTGGGTAAAAAGGAGAGAATTAGGCTGAAAATGAGCCAGTTGGAAATCCTGGAGCAATGGGGTCATGAGGGCGAGCCAAATAGATAGAGATCAAGAATAGAGGAGAAAGCTCTGAGTCAGCAGCACTGGAAGGAAACCAAGTGAATTTCTCTCTAATGGTCTGGGGTCTTTTTATATCATTTCTCTGCAGTGCTGGCAGCAGCAGTATTTGCTGTACCAGATGTGGATTTAATTAATGTGCAGCTTATTTCTTTATCCGGGTCACTCTGAAACCTCAAATGGAGGGCAAAAGTGCATGTGGTGAACTACTTGCAAGTTCAGGTAGGGTAAGAGGTGACAGTAGGTTTGCTCCTGGAAGTCATGGTGTGAGGGAAGGAGTGATCACTGTCCCTCACCCTCATCTCTAGGCTGAATTTGAGGTCAAGGGCATGAGTGAGACATGGCTGTTATTTCTGATATTGGAGTTCTGGGCACTGTGACCAGTACAGTCTTCAGGGAACTTTTACAGCAGCTCATTAAGCTCCAGACTTTGGCATGGCTGTGTAGGTCACAGTGAAATTTGTTTTCTGCTCAGTTGCCCTTTCCTGAGAACCCAATGAAACACACTTTTTTTTAGGAAGCGTTTCCTTGAAGAGTGGTCCGTGATAGCAAAAATATCATAAAGGAGTAGATTGAAGGGATGGTGTTGATAGAAAAGTTCCACTATTTTTCTCTGCACCTCTCCCTCTTTCCTGCTGCAGACATTTTGACAAAAATGCAGCACTTTTTTCTTTTTGAATAATATTTATAGAAGCAAATAAATGTTCCTAGGGAAAATACGGGGTCTGTGTTTTCTAGTGCTTTATTTTTGGGAGTGAGGGGTAGATTTTCAGAAAGATATGAAGATACTTATTTTAATATATGGCTACTAAATGAAGACAGAACATCTTAGTGGAAGATTTAACTTCGTAGCAAAGAGTTGCCGTGTGCAATAAGACTGAAAATACATTTCTACTTGGAAGCCATTCATATACCATCAATGTCTGATGTTCATGGAAGGGAAACTGCAGGCAACTCCACATCAGAAAGGCTGCAGCAGAGCTAGCTGGGCCTTCTTGGAAGGGGGTGAACCTGGCAAATGTGATCTTGGCTAGTGCAAGATTGCTGGAGGGTGATTTCACTTGGCTCATATCACTGAATGGAAAAACAATAGAAGCACTGCAGAATCCCTGGTGGCTGAGATTAAAATGGTTGGATAGTACCAACAGTTGGAAATGCTGGCAGAATAAACAATTCAAGATGAAAGTTTAAATGACAGTAGACAAAGATTCAGCAAAGATTTTTCTACCAATTACTGTCAGCATAACTAACACCATTTTGCATCTCACACCTCCTGTTGAACCTATTCCTGCTTTCCAATCCTGCCACAATGATGCCACACTTCGTTCAGGACCTGCCTGCTAGCCCAAATCTATAAGCTCATAATATGCCATGGCTGAAAGGAAGCTTTACGAGGTCCATCATTGTGAGGCTCTAAAGAGAGACTGATTACCTTCTATGGCCAGTAATTTCATAAGGCACTCACTGCTGTATGTTGTAGGCATAATAATCAGTGGGACTGAATTTGGCTGGGCTGATTTATTGTAGAACAGAACAATAAAGTCTTTTGGCGCCAGCTATGGGGTCATTAGTTTTTTAATCACTAAGGCAATGCAAAGCTGTCTCTGATAACAGATTTCTTGTTCCCTCTCTCTTTCCATTTGGAAATATCTCATTTGCTAAGTGGCTGCCCCAGTCCTCTTGAAGTCCAGCCAGGTAAAAAGAACAGAAGGAGATTATATTAAAGTGTTCATGTTGAAATAAAATATGTAGAGCTAAAACCATTGCCAAAGGCTTGTTCAGACTTTGGAGGTTTCATTTGTAATGGTGGTTGTGTTCCCCATCCAGAAAGTGAATCTGCAGCAATATAAATGAAGCCCAAACTTGCTAGTGCCATTGTCAGAACAATGACAGTCCTGCTAGTCCTTATTTCTGCATAGCAAGTCCATATTTTTATGATATTATGTGATTGTATTACGGTACTGCTAAGGAAACTCCTCTCAAGGACTGAAAAATATTTAATACAAAGGCAAATATATGAATTAGTATTACTGCTGTAAACTGATGTCTTAAACAAGATCATATAAAGCAAGATCTGTAAGGAGGGGCAGAGTGTCTTCGTAGTCTAAGATAGACAATCTTACTGACTCAGAAATCTTGGCTTGTGTTCAGATTTTCATCCACCAGGACCCCCAGGTCATCCTCCGCAGGGCTACTCTCAAGGAGTTCTTCTCCAAGTCTGTATACATATCTGGAATTACTCTGACCAAAGTGCAAAGCCTTGCACTTTGCTATGTTGAACCTCATTACATTCTTTTCCTTTCTTTCTGCCCTCCAGCACTTGTTTATCATGCTCCCAGTGCTCCCACTTTAATTCATGTCAGTCTAGGCTTGAGCCTCCTGTGAAGGAGCTGGCAATGAAAGTTCCACTAGTAAGTGTTTAAGAGGAAAATAAGGCATGCAGGAAACTGGGAACTGCATTCATTTGGCAACTCAACTGCTTCTGCTGTATAAGCTGGTAAGTCTCTGTTAGTAACACTGAAGGAGCTCACTCTCTCCTATCATCCCTACTGACTTTCAGACTAGACTTTTAGGATCAAATTGTCTCAAATGATAAAATGATCCTTTCTGTGTAAATGGATCCATTTCAGTCAAGTGCCCTTGCTTACAATATTCTTGGCTGTGGATCTCTGTTTTAATAGATGCTGGGCCTTCTGAATATTAGGAAGTCATTGAAAAGCAAACCAGAAAAAAACTGACATATTCACAGGCTTGTAGTAGATAACCAAGAGTCATTTTGTGCAAGTTGGAAAAATTCAAGACTTTCCTGCACTGTTTTATACAATGAACTGTTCTTGATGTAAATAGTGTTTTTGTTAAAGAATTTATCACCTATTTACAATGAAGAGATTGATATATAACCAAATAATTTCCCCAGACACATTTGCTTTGAAATCGGATGGAACTGATATATTCTAGATATAGTCTAATTACCAGTATGAAAGAGGCCAAAGGAATTCCAAGCTATGGCCAGTAATTTCTGCTGGCTTAGGGAAAGAGATGTGATGAGATATAATTTGTGCATTCAGTGATGAATATACCCATACTAATTGCTTCAATGCTTACCTTTCTCTATTACAGAAAATATAGTTTATGTTCAGCTTGAATTTCTTTAATTTACACTATGCTCATGCAGGAAGCTCACCCTGTAACAGAAAGCTTTGCTTAATTGTTTGTGAAATGTGGAGAATTTTTAGCAGCAGCTGGTGGAAGATGCTAGGACTTGTGTTTTCCCTTGCCACAGGTTTTATTTTGGACCTCCTATAAAGAATGTTTCCTAAGGGGCATCTTTGCCTTGCCAAAGTGTGTGCTCTGGCACTGACCCAGAACTTCATAACTGCTTACCTTTGATAATGAGGGGAAATTCCCCCTGATGCAAATATGGTTTTGCACCTTACTTGAAAAAGTGCTGTAACTCCTAAAGGATCAAATCCTTCCATGCTGGTAGTGAATAACTGCCAGAGAGGGAAATGGGAAGAATCCCTTTTTACCACAAGGGATTCTTACACCATCACCTTGCTCAAGAGAAAGTTCAGAGGAGATACAGATACACCTTCAGTGTTCAACTCTCTTTCATGAATGACTCATTCAGAACTGTTTTTATTCAGTGGGTGCCAGATGGCATTTGTCAGCCCTGTTTTTTCATGCCACATGTTTGAAGTACCTGCCGATCATTTGACTCTCACAATCAAACTGTGTAAGACCACAGGTCTTGCTGGCTGAGGAATTGAAGTGGATGTTATAGAGGGAGTGAAAAAAAGAGGTGAGGATCCTCAGTATGTTTTCCTCTTGTGTCTCTTGCAGCCTTCTACTTTTTTTTTTTAACCTGACTTCTTGAGCCACAACTGATTACTGTGCCTTTGGAAACCCTCAGTGGATTTCTCTTCATTGAACTTGTTTGATCTTGATCTTGCTTTGGCATCATGCAAACTCGTGTGCTCAAAATTATTCTGCCCAGCCTGTCTCTGTGGTGTCTAATGCCTCTGTCCAGTCCTGGTTCCAAACAAACAAAAAGTACACAACAACAACCAACCAAACAGAAAAAAATCCCTGTAAACAAATAAGTTCTTTGTGCAACAAAAGCAGTATGTTTCCTAACTTAATTATTGATGCCTTTCATTTGGGTAGAGTCAATATAAAAAAGCCTGTGTTACTACCCAAGAGGTTTGTTTCATGAAAGGAAAAATATTTTGAGCTGTAGGTGTTTTAAATCAGCACCTTAGCACCTTTCAGAAGCTGTATACTTAAGGGGTAGGAAGAGATATATTATAAAACAGAAAATGTGTACTGATGATGTTCTGTTCTTCCCTTCCATTCTCCATTAATTTCTTTATACCAAAGGCCAGATGATGGCCAAGCTGATGGGGACAAAGGAGAGCAACTCATTTAGCTCACCCCATTAGGTTGCTTTTGAAACTAATGAGAAACAGGAAAAAATAAATTTTTCTGTTTCAGAGAGAGCACTAAAGCGCCTCCAGTACCATTCAAAAAAATGCTAAGAGAGCAAGCAGTAGTGAAGTTTTGCCCTTTTCCATCCATTATACATGGTCTACATTATTCTACATGGTCAAAACTACCAAGGAAAGAGGGGATAAAAAAAATCTTAATTAGTTAAGAACTGTAGAAATAGGAAATTACTTTTTCAGGGAACAGAGATGTACCTCCCACCAAGTTTTACTAATTTTAAAATATGAAAAGTCATGCTTGAGCAACCTGATAGCCTTCTATGATGTCATTACAGGCTGGGTAGGTCTGGGGAGAGCAGTGGATGTTGTGTACCTTGACTTCAGCAAGGCATTTGACATGGTCTCCCACAACATCCTTGTTATGAAACTTAGAAAGTATGGGATAGATGAGTGGATGGTGAGGTGGATGGAGAATGGGCTGAATGGCAGAGCTCAGAGGGTTGTCATCAGTGGCACAGTCTGGTTGGAGACCTGTAACTAGTGGTGTTCCCCAGGGGTCAGTGTTGGGTTTGGTCTTGTTCACCATCTTCAGCAGTGATCTAGATGAAGGAATAGAGTCCACCCTGTGGTTAAACAAGAGCAGGTGTACAGTCTTGCACCTGGGGAGGAATAACCATGTGCCTCAGTACAGGTCAGGGGATGACTTGCTGGAGAGGAGCGCTGAGATGACATTTAGTGTACTGTGTCTAGTTCTGGACTCCCCAGTTCAAAATAGACAGGGATCTCCTAGTCCAGTAGAGGGCCACAAAGATGATAAACGACCTGGAGCATCTCCCATCCGGTGAAAGGCTGAGTAAGCTGAGTCTGTTCAGCCTGGGAAAAAGAAGACTGAGAGGGGATCTGATTCATGTTTATAAGTATCTGAAGAGAGGTGGGAGGCAAATGGATGAGGCCAGGCTCTTCTTGGTAGTGTGTAGCGATAGAACAATGAGTAATGGGCTAAAACTTGAACATAGGAAGTTCCATGCAAACATGCAGAACTTCTTTACGATAAGGGTGACTGAGCATTGGAACAGGTTGCCCAGAGAGGTTGTGGAGTCTCCTAGGGAAATATGGAGACATTCAAGACCCATCTGGATGCCTACCTGTGTGACCTATTGTAGGGAACCTGCTTTAGCAAAGGGGTTGGAGTTGATGATCTCTTGACGTCCCATCCAGTCCCTGCAATTCTTTGATTCCATGACAATTCCTGAGGAGAGGTGTAGGTCAGTGCTAACCTCCCACATACGCTTAGCTGGGAATGTACTATTCTGATACACATAGAGCATTTAAAAATATATATATGTATGAATGAGAAGGAGGCATTGCTAAGATCTCAGCTCCATTCCTTTCTTTGGCTGAGAAATTTGATTCCAGTGGAACAGGTTATTGACTTGCTGATCTCTCAAGGAATGGATCAAACGAGTGAAAGGGGCATCTCTAAAGTACTTGTTCCTTTTATTGCTAAAGTTTTGAAATGTCATGGCAGTTTGCAATAGTTTTTGAATACTTTCACTTATATATAAATAGCTGCTTCAGTTTTACTCTCTGGAGTATATTCTTGAATGTAAACAGGCATATCCTTTCCTGTACCTGAACTTCCTTCTCCCTCTCCTCCTCTCAGCTGCATCTAGTGGAAGAAAGTATATCGATAGTTAAGTGGCTAAGACTGATAATGATTCTTATCTACAAAAAGCAAGTGAACCAAATGTTCTCTTCTGACCATACAAGTGTCTACTCTATTGAATGGACCAGCAAATCAAATATGCCTATCCACCTAGTTATCCAATCACACAATAAATCTGAATTGCTCTTGGAGATGTGGTTCTTGAAGATTTTTTAAAGACTGATGTATTTTCAGTCAGCCTAGTGGTTCAGAGTCTGCCTCAGCTCTGTGAATGAAAATCCTCTGTATAAAAAGTTGTAGCCTTTCAAAATACTGAATATGGCTTCTTGCCTTCCCTGGCAAAGACAGTAAAAGCAAGTTGCTATTGCTTGAATCTGTATTTACTAAAGAGTAGAATGAAGCTGTAATTCCTGAACAGAGAGCTTTCTTTATTTTTCTTGTCTTTGGTTTCCAATCCTTTCCAGCAGGGCTTAGCTCAGGAACTAATTTCCCTATCAGTTACTCAGCCAGCTCTATATTTGTGTTTTCAATGGAGACTTGATTACATAGACTCAGCGTGGGGTAGATGCTGTCTGGCTTTCAGTGATATACTTGGAAGGATTCTGTTTACGAAAGTATCTTTAGTGGGTGAAGAAGTGAAAATGCATGATTTAATTCCACCCTTGTTTGATTCAGTGTTTGCATAAAATGGTAGGAAGTGTTGACTACAGAACTTTGTTGGGGAAAGAATATGGGGAGCACATTACATTTCATTTGCCCTACTTTGTTCCCTTGGACATAAGAGCTATATTATAACAGGATATTTTTGGTGCAGTTTCTTTTTTTTTTTTTTTTTTTTTTTTTTAAAACAAACAGGAATGCTTATTGACATTCTTCTGTAGTCAATGCTATAAATAAGTATAGCAGAGAAAGTGAGGTATTCTGTATCCAGGATTTATTACCTCATCAGAAACAACAGACCTGGTTAGCTTTTCCCAGTGAGAAGGAAACTTTAGTCTCCTGAAGCATGGCCACATATGAATGAGCATGCCTGAAAATGTTTGGTCATCACAGAATGGTTTGAGTCAAAAGGGAACTTTAAGTCTTCTGGTGTGTCAACTGCACCACTCAGCTTGGTGCCATTTGCAGACTGCTGAGGTTGCACTTTATCCCACTGTCCATGTTGCCTACAAAGATGTTAAATAACACTGGTCCCAGCAACAATCTCTGAGGAATGCCACTTATCACCCAGTCTCCACTTGGACACTGAGCCATTGACTACAGCTCTGAGTGCGGCCATCCAGCCAATTCCTTATCCAGCAAGTGGTCCATCCATCAGATCGATTTTTCTCCAGCTTGGTGACCAGAATATCATGAGGGTCAGTGTCAAATGCTTTGCACTAGTCCAGGTAGATGATGTCAGTTGCTCCTCCTTTCTCCACTGACACTGTAACTCCATCATAAAAAGCCACCAAGTTTGTCAGGCATGACTTGCCCCTGATGAAGCTATGTTGGTTACCACCAATCACCTCATCCTTATTTTCCACGTGTCTTAGTAGGGCCTTCAAGAGGATCTGCTCCATGACCTTGCCAGGCACAGAGGTGAGACTGACTGGCCCGTAGTTTCTTCGACCTTCTTTTTTTCCCTTCTTGAAATGGGCTTTGTGCTTCCCCTCTTCCAATCAGTGGGAACTTTACTAGACTGCCAAGATTTTTCAAATATGATGGATAGCAGCTTAGCAAAATCATCCGGCACTTCCCTCACAACCTGTGAATGGATCTCATTGGGTCCCATGGATTTGTTCATATTCAGGTTCTTTAGATGGTCTCGAATGTGATCTTTACTTACAGTGGGCAGATCTTCCTTCTCCCAATTCTTACCTTGGCTTTCTGCATCATACTCGGTAGTAAAACAAGATGCGTTATACTACTGCACATCTCTTTGCTTTGAGCACTATTCATTGTGTCTGTGAATTCAGTTGGTCTCTCCAGTTCCTGTCTTTTGTTTTCTCCATGGGCAACAGGAAATCTCCAGAGATCCAACCTCCTTTAATTCACGTGACTCCTATTCATCAAGAAGTTCAGATGTTTTGAATTGTTCTGCAAAAGAGAAATTTCTTTGGAGGGAAAGACTTCACATTTAATTGGGAAATCATGAAGTTTGACTGCAGCCAATGTAAGATAGACCTGTAGGGGCAAAGACTGTCTTGAAGACAGTCTTCATGTGTTTTCTGTTGTCAAAGGCTTAGAGAGAAGTGCAGACTCTGAATTATGAACAATAAGAATGAAAAGTCTGCCTACAGCTATTTAACCTAAGTCCTCGCAATGGGCAGAAAGCAGAATTTTGACAATATTTGTATTAAAAGCACATCTTTCTGTAATATAATAAATTTTATGTGCGGAACTACATGTCAGTATATACAATACTTTCTCTTACAAGCCATACAATGTTGTGAAATGCGTCATGGCAAAGAAACTATTTGAAGGACAATAAAGCAGTAGCTCTCCATGCATGTCTGGATGTTTGCTTATGAGCAGGAAGGCCAAAACAGGAGAGGAAAACAGAATTTGACTGCTTTAGTGAGCTGTGAATCTCACTAACACTGAATAAGGGATGAAGTGAGGAAAGTGAAATGAATGGTTTGTATTCAAACCACTTTTGGCAATGGAGGGGGGGTAAAGGGTTACTAAAGCAGAAAATAGCCACATGGTATACTAGGAAAGTGCCCTTTGAAACACCACTCCAAGCAGACAATGAGCAAAGCAAGACTGCATTCATTAAGGCAGGGAAAAGGTTGCTTCTAGTAAGAGAGAGAGAGATAAGGGGAGTCAGGGGATGAGGTTTAGCTACGTGCAGAGGATAACAAAGTTTTTGTCAAATGAAACTGCCAAAGTACAGTCTAAATGTAAGGACCTAGATGCTTTCATTTGGATTTAAGATCTTCCTAGATTAAACCTTCTGTTACAGGCAGAATAACAATTAAATTCATAGTGATCAAAAAATAAATAACTGGAGGTCAACTTAGAGGGAGCTTGGTCATAACTTGGCAGAAGCTCTAGAGCTGGCCATGATATGTGTATTCATTGCTAATAATATAGAGTGGTGCGTACAAAAGAAAAAAAAAAAAAACAGAGAAAAAAAACCCAACATTGTTTCTTTGTGCACTTTTATTATTTTCATTTTTCCCCAAAAATGAGCTTGAAAGGGAGGTTGAAGACAAGATTGCAATAAAAGCTATGAAACAATGTTTGTAGTTAAAACACTAAAACAAACAAATCAAAAACCCCTAGAGAAATCCCAGTATAATCAACACATGATTTTCCAATATATATTTCCTATCAGATCAAGTTGAAACATTGTTTAGAGGTTATGGAGAACAGTAGGTGCAGAGTGAGGATCTTCTAATCAGTCTTGGAAGGTAAGAGTCCTATATCTCAGGAAAACAGAGACCTTTCTGTCTCTACTTCTTTCAAAGCAACTGAAATGAGACTGCAGAAACTAAAAACTAAAAAAACTAAAGTTTAAAGTGAGGATGATGGGGCTGTAAAAGATTTCAGATAATCTACAGACAGAGCCAAGATGATCACCCCCCCCAAATTTCTCTGTTAGATGAGATGCCTACGTTAAAGACCCATACTGATTCTTTGAATGCATCTGCAAACAAAACATTACTGCTGTATTAAAGTCCCTGAAGACTTAGCCAAGTGTTGAGACTGCAACTCAAGAACAGCTTAATAACTCTTCTTTTTATAGCCCATATACACTGGCTGGCACAAACTATCTCACATGGATCATAATCAAAGATGCCACAGGCTTAGTCATGTTGGAACAAAGCTCATTTTGCAATTTAACTATGGCCAGAGATTGGTCTATACTGAATGGTTTCCTCTGCAGTTGGCAGTATTACATGCTCAGTCATTACTCTGAAAGAGCAAGCTTCTGTCTCAGAGATGGTCAGGACAATCATGTTTTAGTAATGAGAGTGTGTTTACAATCGTTGTTTTTCTTATCTCTGATTAATGTTGTGTTGTATTGATAGTGATGTAAGGAAAGTCTCTACTGACTTGTGAAGAATGCAGAAAGATTGTTGTAAGTTAGCTGAGCAAAGATAAGTCCAAACAAAGATACTACTGGTGGCTCTGAAGATATCACAAATCATGCTTGGATTTGACTGAGTTAAACGTACCTTCAAGGTGAAAATCAACTTACCTGTGCTATGTTTCAACTCGTAACAGTGTTAAAAATGAAGCTTAAATTATGGCAACTCAAGTTATGGCAGAAAATTTTATGCATTTTGATACACTGACTAATTACAGTCCTATGTGCTGCAAAAAGTATGCAGCCGTGCTTTCAGTTTTGATAAAGGAATTTGAGAATATGCCTCGTGATTTCTGAAACAAATACTCAATTTTTTTTTGTATATTTGTGACTTCATTTTCAGTTGACATAAATATACTACTTGTGAATTTTCCAATGGAATGTATGGAGTCGCAATCAGACATTCAACTCAAAGTAGACTTTGATCGTGTCTCTTTACTAGATTTTTGTAAGATCTATCATACGAGAGAAAAATATCCCTTGCCATCACACCTTATTCACGTCATTGCCTTTTGGCAGTGCATACATTTATTAACAACTGTTTTCAAGGATGAAGTGCAAGAAGAGTAAAATTTCATCAGAAAGCTCTGACTAACAGCTTGAGAATTCTCTAGGAATTGAAGCTACTTCTGTTGAACCAGACATTGATGCGTTAGTTTCACAAAAACAAGTCAAATATCCCACTAGTCTTATGTTTTTTGTTGCCCTCTTTTTTAATGTATTATTAAAAGTATTAAAAAAAAATAAAAGAAGTTACACTTGCATTGAGATATTCATAGGATATATAATTATGAAAAAAGTTTGGGAAGCAGAAATATTGATGAATATTTTTGAAGTCAGAAGGGGAAGATATTGATTGTGATGCTCTTGTAAAAAGAGTAAATTGTAATTTTTGTTATTGTGAAAACTAGGATTCCTAAGGGGAATGTGAAAATTCAGTTTATATTGATAAGCTCCACTGACGTTACAAGTTTTGAAACTTTTATACAAAATCTTTTAACTTTTGCTTTTGTCTTATTTCTGGCAGCCTTTTCTGCCACAGATCTCTGACACCACTGCTACAGGTTTGTTTTGCCTCAAAAAACATTTGTGCATTTTCTCTCTATGAGGAATTTCTAAAACATATAGAGAATGAATGTACTTACTGAATGAAAGGTGCAAATTAATAGCCCAAGTAACCTAAGAAGCTAATAACACTAATTCAGCCCAGACAACAAAAGAGGGATGGGGATCTTTATTTTAACATGAAGAATGACACTTTTTGCTTTGGATTCTACTGTGACAAAGCAGAGAACCTACCGCTTTGGACACAAGCAAAAAGGAGACAAATCTCCTGCTTATTTTTTTGTGTGTGTCTAGAAAGTGGCTTGAGCTCATTTTTACTAACTTCAAGATATATTAACTCCTTTTCTTCATCTTCTCATAAATGCATTATACACATATAGAAGTTCATTTAATTTAATTGTTTTAATTCTCATGGTATGTGGTTGCTGTGGTTTGATTGTGACAGTATCCTGTGGCTTTGGCTAGCTTGCACTAGGCAAACCTCCTTGTCTTTGTCTTCATATCTGCTGATGAAATATGTTGTCTTTGAAGGTCTAAGGGAGTTTTCTGTGCCCACCCCCCAACTTCATTTCAATTTTTACTGATGTTTTATATTCCCAATGAGATCTGAGACCCAAAGGCTTACAGTTGTCTGTGTTAATTTATTGTCTCTCAGTCCTGATCATTTCAGCAGTGCCATATGCCAAGGTAGCAACTTACTGAGATCTTGGCTTTCAGTGTGAATTTGCAAATCTGCTTCACTGTTCGATTGCTAAGGCATGTGGAAGACAGGAGATGATATGGGAGTACCAACATGGCTTCACCAAGAGCAAATCCTGTTTGACCCAACTAGTGGCTTTTCATGATGATTTAACTGCATCAATGAACAAGGGAAGAGCCACTGATGTAATCTGTCTTGACTTCAGTAAGGCCTCTGTCATGGTACCCCACAGCATCCTTCTCTCCAAATTGGAAAGATTTGAATTTGGTGGGTTGACTGTTCAATGGATGAAGAACATGCTGCAGGATCAAGTCCAGAGAGTGATAGTCAGTGCCTCAATGTTTGGATGGAGTTCAGTGAGCTCCTTAATATCTTCATCAGTGACACTGATAGTGGGGTTAAGTGCACCCTCAGCAAGTTTGCTGATGACACCAAGCTGTGGGGTGCAGGTGACACACCAGAAGGATGGGATGCCATCCAGAGGGACATAGACAGGCTTGAGCAGTGGGTTCAGGTGAACCTCACGAGGTTCAACAAATTCAAGTGTAAGATCTTTCACCTAGGTTGAGACAACATACCCTACCAATACAAACTGGAGTATGAAAGGATTGAGCACAGCACTGCTGAAAAAGACCTGGGGGTACTGGTGAATGGAAAGCTGGACATGAGACAGCACTGTGCCTTCGCAGCTCAGAAAGCCAACTGTATCCTGGGCCGCATCAAAAGAAGTGTGGGCAGCAGGTTGAGGGAGGTGAAGATCCTCCTCTGCTCCACGCTGTTGAAGCCTCACCTGAAGTACTGTGTCCAGATGTGGACTGCTCAGTACATGTCAGGAGAGACATGGACCTGTTGTGAGTGTATCCAGAGGAGGGCCACAGAAATGCTCCAAGGAATGGAATGCCTCTCCTCTGGGGACAGGCTGAGAGAGCTGGGGCTGTTCAGCCTGGAGAAGAGAAGGCTGCAAGATGACCTGAGAGCAGACTATCAGTATCTAAAGGGGAGCAATATGAAGGAAGGGGACTTTTTAGCAAAGTCTGTGGTGACAGAACAAGGGGAAATGGCTTCAAGCTTAAAGAAGGTAGATATAGGTTGGATATAAGGAAAAGGTCTTTTACAGTGAAGGTCGTGAGGCACTGGAACAGGTTGCCCAGAGATGTGGTCGATGCCATGTCCCTGGAGACTTCAAAGGCGAGGCTGGATCAAGCCCTGGGCAACCTGGTCTATCTAGCTGTGCATGTCCCTGTTCATTGCAAGGGAGCTGGACAAGATTGCCTTTAAAGGTCTATTCCAACTCTAAGGATTCCCTGAATCTATGTACTTTCCTTTCTAACAAGGAGTTGAAAAATAATTTGTTAAGGAAGAGCATACTGATTATCAGTTTTGTTCTTTTACGGTGCCTGAAGGCTTAGAAAAGTAGTGGTACTTTGTAGCTTTCCAGGGACAGTCTGGTGCACAGGTCATATTTTGCAATAAGATGTATTTGCTATTTGATTGTGCTGAAGAAGAAAAAAAAAAAGAAAAAAAAGAGCCAGGACAAGGGATTAAATTTTCTTCTTCTTTTTTTTTTTTTTTTTTTTTTTTTTTAATTTTATTTTTCCAATAAAGATTTCTTCATCTTGCTTCCGTATGTTTCTGTCCAGCTATACGACAGGACTTCAGTAATCACAGTTTAGCTCTGCTGGCTTAGATCAAGAATTAGCATTACCTCTCCTATCTCTTAATATTCCCTTCTAGTGAGCTTGCATCCCTGTTGGAGGGTTTATCTTTTCCCAGTTGGGCAAATTCTGCTGCGCGTGCAGTGAGACTTATTACTGCAAATGCCATGCTGCAGAGAGTTTTGGCATACCCCAAGGCCTAGCTCATCTAAGACTCCTCCATTAAAATGCAACATAGGGAACAGCTTAGCAAAAAAGAGATTACAAAGTCTTTTTTTTTTTTTTTGCCTTACTTTGGAGCAGACTCCAGCTCTGAACTTCAGTCACTGTTGTAATTACTGTGGAGTGTTAGGTATCTCTTGAAATTTTTTTCTGGGAATTAGTTTTGAGACACAGAGGAAACTCTATATCCCAATATTGCTATAGCCTAGCAGAAGGTACCACCACATTACTGCAGCACTACAATATAGATGCTCTGAATACTCAAGTTATATTACATTTTGAGGTTCATGTTTGACTAGTCTCTCATTTCTTTCTTTTTTTTCCACAAATGAATCCCTTCACATCTCTAGAAGAATCTCTAATCCATCCATGCTATTCACACTACCAGTAGCTATTGCTGTTTCAGGAACTTTCTATTTGAACAAATCAAATCTAATTTAAAATTATGCAGAGTGGAAATAAAAACAGAAGTGAAGACAAACTATGTGCTCTGCCACTGGCAGTCAGCCTTTGCTATGGACCTTCTTCTCTTTCTCTAGGCATTTGTCTAGGGCATTCCTCTCAAAGGGCCTATCAAGCTTTTTGAGTATGGTTAACTCTCCAAATTTGTTACTCATTCCCCAGGAGCAATGCCACCAAGCAGTTAGCAAAACTGGAACTCTACATTTTGTTCACTCATTGAGGGATGCTCATTAATGGCCAGATTTTGGAGGGCCACACACTCACATCTCCATCTTAAGCTGGTGGGAGAAGTGTAGCTGCCCTGCTGAGAAAACAAGTCTTCCTTAATTTCCAAAAACTGTTGTCATATTCAACTGTACAAAGCCCTGAAGGCATTATCCAAAATACAATCCTAAGCAAAAGAGATTAGAAGAGAGGGGAAAAAAAAAACAACACTCAATTTCTTCCACTGGCTTCCATTATTCATATCATGAGTACATTGATAACTGACAGATTTATTGATTCTTTCTTTTGCCAAGTTCAGGCTTTCATATAGAAGAGGGAATATGTTTCAAAAGCCACAATGTGGTTCTGAAAGCATGAAAAGTGTCAGTGTGTATGTGCAAAAGCAGTAGAACTCGATGTGCTAAATTAAAAAAAAAACAAAAAACAACAACAACAAAAAAAAACCCTGAATTTTAAACAGAGAGTTGCCTTTTAAGTGCACTTCAGAAACTTGACCTACTGTTTAAAAACCATGCTACAAGCATGGTCTTGAGAAAATCTTGCTTTCATCTTTAAATGAGAAAAACAAGATGAAATCACAGATAAGTCCTATAGCGCAAAGAACTGTTGAGAATACTGGGAAGAAAAATCAACCCCCTTTTATTTATATACAACCAAATAAACAATCAGTTTTATGTTCTTCGAAGACATCTCAAACAACCATTTGGTCCAAAGTTGAATTGTCATCGTTATTTTCATGTGACTAGTTTTATACCTTTACCTGCTTTGAAATAATTTCATTGAACCAAAAAACCAAAACAGAACAAAAAACAAAAACAAGCTCAAGTCCCAACCAGTCTGCTTTTGTTATCTGAAATTTTAAAGAGAATAGCAGAAAACATATTATGATATATAAGGACTGTACTGGAGACTACTAAGGAAAATGGTGCATCTTGAGATAGTACGTGCAGAATTGAAGCCTTATCTTAGAAAGGGCATTTTAGATACGAAATGAATGCAAAGATGTATGATGATTCTGTTAGAGCACTGGAAGATGTCTACTCTTAAGAAAGGCTATGAAGTTTAGTGCTATAAAACAACAACAAAAGTATTTAATAGTCTAGAGGAAGTAAATGAAGACCTTCTGTGTTTTTCCCACATCTGAACATTTGGACCAATGTGCAATCAATGAAACTAGCAAGAAGTTCAAATTCAACCAAGGGAGCCATTATTTTCCACACAATTCATGATTAAGCTGTACAAACTCTTGAGAGTAACAGTGAAAGAGAATTAGAAAGGGATTAGATGTTTGTACATGGATAACAAGGGACTCAGTGGTGTTGGTGGTAAATGTTTTGGAGTGAATCATAAATCCAGTGCTTTGGCACCTGGAAAGCTGATAGAAATCAAGTGAGATTGATCAAACTTTTCCCCTGTAGATTTTACGTGTGCCATTCTTCGGAACATCAAATACTAGGGAGGCAAAACATACCGTGATAAATGTACCTCTTCTCTGATCCAGGATGTTAATTTGGGCAACCAGGCAAAAGTGTTTTAGGCTTTCAGCTAAGAGTTCAAATACAGTTCTGCAAACAATGTGAATTAAGTAGGCACCCCATATTAAGCACTTGTCTAAATGTCTTCTATAAGAATGCATCTGCTGTCAAGAAAATGTTCCTGTTCATAAAATGTTATGGAAAGAAACTGTACAAAATGAAGGCAGCATGAATTTGAAGGTATTTTTTTTTCTCCAGTGAGCATTCAAAAGCTTTTACCCAGTGCATATTCAGGCCTGATACATTTAGAGAACAATGCAAGCTTCTCTCAAGTTTCTTCCACTTAGAAAAATGTTGTCATTGCTGTAGTGGTCTTTCCATCACAACTTCTTGGCTATCCCTAGGTGTCTTTGTTGTTGTTGTTACAATGGCTTGCAAACTCAGGAGCTACATTCTGAACAGATCTGTGTAACGTAAGCATTTATGTGCATCAAGGAAAAAATTTCAAATGACCTGCAAATATCTATGTCTGTTTCAATCAGGAAAAAAAAAAACAACAACAACAAACCTCATATCCTGACAACCTAATGCAATTTTTTTTTGTGTGTGTACCTAATTTACTGTCATTAATCTTGCTGACCCACCTTTACTTCTATGTATGTTGTCTTTATGAAAATATCAATGATCACTCTGAGAGCTCAGATTTCCAATTAACCTAACTGTCCCCTTATGTTTAGTATTGTCTGCATTCTGTGGGACAGTAAAAGAACAGCTCTAAGCTTGGTTGATGCATATATTTTCAGAGAGACTAGGCTTTGGCTTTTTTGTTTTGATTTGGTTTTTGCTTTCTTTTTTTCCCCGTTCACATGACACTTAATAATAACAGTTATAGGCTGAACAATGTCCAAGTACACAGATACTAGAAAACTTTTTTCTAGGAAAGCATAAAGAAGAAGGAAAACATAAGATGCATTGTGTTGTGCTTCTGGATGGACAATGCATTTCTTAGGTAGTGTATTTTTCAGTTTCAACTTCATTAAAATATAACAGAGAAGAAAATTTCTCAGTGTGTCTTTTCTCAGTAGCAAGGTGCATGCTCCCTTTCTAACGGACTCATAAAGGGAACGGAAACAGTGCTATTTCAGCCTTTACCAACATCTAAATCTTTCTTAAATAATTCAGTAAAAATCACAGCTATGGTGAATCGCACCACAAACAAACACAACTGCAGGTCACTTCATCACTCATACTGAGCAAGTAGTGCAATTCTAGCTTGAGAAAGTTAAGACCAGAAGATATTTGTAACAGTAGAGATTAGTTTCAAAAGTCTAACTTGAGGAGCGTACTATGAGTTTGATATTCAACCATATACATTTTTAATGTAAGCATTTCAGAAAGATTTCCATGGTTTATTGTACCACCCAGTTTCTTTGACTTTTTTGTATAATTAACAAACTATCAGAGAATCATAGAATCTTTTGAGTTGGAAGGAGCCCTTAAATGTCACCTAGTCCAACTCCTCTGCAACAATCAGGGACACCTACAGCTAGATCAGGTTGCTCATAGCCCCATCCAGTCCAGACTGACCTTGAGAGTTTCCAGAGACAGGGCACTCACCACCTCTCTTGGCAACCTGTTCCAGTGCCTCACCACCCTTACTGTAAAAAGCTTCTTCCTTATATCCAATCTAACTCTCAATTCTTTAAGTTTGAAACCATTTGCCTTTGTCCGATCACCTTTTCCTCTTGTCCTTTCAAACTTTGGTAGTGTGCTGTGTTCTTGAATACCTTCTGAACGCCTGCTTCCTTTTGGGGTCACAGGAGGTGAACATTAGTGAAATAAAAATATTGTAGCAAAATAATTAGATCAATTCTATGTAGTTTGTCTTATCATAATCCTTTCAACTTGCTGAAGTTCTGCCTTCCAAAGGATAATAGTCCGTAAAAAGACCATTATTTTTTTTTCCATTGAAAAGGTTAAACAAATAATCAAAGGAATGAGTAATACTGCAACACACCCTAACATTATGCAATCAGTGTGACTGATGTGATTTATCAGTCTTTTACAACTCCTTTTGCTGCCAAAGGGACTGTTCCATGAAAAATATTCTGCAGAGTGGGAAAGATGATTTTTATGTATGTCTTAATTTTATGATATGCATCAGTGTACATTCACTAAATCTGTAGAAAAAGCCAGTCACAATCATCTGCCTTTTTCTTGTTTCCCCCTTGTTTTCCACTGGGTTCCTTGCCTGGGGACCATGCCCCCCTTTTTCCCTCTGAACCACTAAGCTAGAAGCCCAAATCTGTATGCCTGCACAATTGTTTTCCTCATTATATGCTCAATATATAACATGTAACATTCAGCACTGTGTTAAAATGTTCAATAGACTATATATTATTCAGTAGGAGAAGCTTAGCATGCTAAATAAGCAGGAATTTAAGAGCCATTTATATAAATGGACCCGATTACATAACATTTCCTTGCTTCATTGTAGGTTCATTATTTCTTTTAATTCTTTCATTATTTGATTAAATTGAAAGTCAAGCAGTTTCCCATCCAGGACACTTCTAGCATTGACCTCCTTTTTCCTTGATAAGTACTAATGTGCAGTTAGTACCTAGCCTGAGTGTGTAATGCATGCAAAATTAATAGATGGGCAAAATCTGCTTGAGTGTTACAAAACAAGGACAAATTAATGTGCTGTTTCTTTTTTTCCCCTCCATATTATTTCTTAATGAGATTTAGAGACATTCTTGAAGAGCTGTCTTTAAGAAATGAGGGTGGAGGATTCATATTTGCTAGGATTATTTACTATTAATTACTTACGTATTCTCAGATCCTAATGTTATTTATCTCACAAGAGCAGAAGACCATACAAGGCTGATTTGTTGTGCAAGTACATACTAAGAGTAATGTATCCTCAATGAACCATGCAGTTCACAACTGTCTAAATCTAGAGAAATGTCAGAGAACAGCAGCACAGTTTTCCTGTTATACATTGACTAGAGATTGAAGTATGACAAAAAAGTCTGGGGCCCGTTTTTTCATGTTTTCTAGTTGTTTCACTCCCATTTCAATTAATGTGAATTAGGTGCCAAAATTGTCTATTGGTGACATCTGAAAACTTGTTTCTTGGGTGGATTCAAAAATTGCACTCGAGTTTGATGATGTCAGTTTCAACATCACTATGGGATGCACAACCATGAGATTCCTTTGGTGGCTATAAACAATAATACTAACCATCCCACCACCACAGCAAAACCTAGAGCTGCTATGATATGATTCCTCAACAAGAGAGATGGCTGTTAGCACTTTCCTATTTTCCTGCAGCAGCAGAAATTCAATCTAACAACCTTCTCTGAGATCAGAGGAAGATGACAATGTCTAGTAGAATTAAGAGAAGCAATTTTTTTCCTCTCCTCAGTCCATGACAATTCATATAAATCTTGCCTGGGAAAAACCACTGTTCTTGGATTGCTGGAAATCATCTTGTAATTTCCAACCTAAATGTATTTCTGAACATTTTACATCCAATTGATCTTGTACTAGTATCATGCTTTAAGTTAGCTAACTCTTTGACTATCTTGACATTAATCCTTTACAAGCTTTAGAAACTGTATTCTTCCTTGTCCATTGCACTTCTATGCCAAGTCAAGATTTTTCTGAATTCTTGTCCCTCAGTGATCTCAGCTTACATCTTTTGTGCCTGTTTCCATATAAGTTCATTTCTTTTGAAAAGCATAGAATAGTTTGAGTTGGAAGGGACTCTTAAGCACCACCTAGTTCAACACTGCAATGAACAAGGTACACCTACAGCTAGATCAGGTTGCTCAGGGCCCCATCCAGCCTTGCCTTGAATGTCTCCAGGGACGTGGCATCCACCACGGATGGGCAACCTGTTCCAGTGCCTCACCACCCTTATTGTAAAAAAACGTCTTCCTTATGTACAATCTAACTCTCCATTCTTTAAGTTTGAAACCATTTCCCCTTGTCATATCACTGCTAAAGAGTCCCCTTCTTTCCTATAGTCCCCCTTTAGACACTGAAAGGCTGCTATCAGGTCACCTCCAAGCTGAACAGCCCCAGCTCTCTCAACCTGTCCTCAGAGGAGAGGTGTTTCATCCTTTGGAACATTTCTGTGGCCCTCCTCTGGACACCCTCCAACAGGTCCGTGTCTCTCCTATGTTGAGGACATCACATCTGGACACAGTACTCCAGGTGAGGCCTCACCAGCGCAGAGCAGAGGGGGAGGTTCACCTCCCTTGACATGCTGGCCACGCTTCTTTTGATGCTGTCCAGGATACGGCTGGCTTTCTGGGCTGCAAGGGCACATTGCAGGCTCATGTGCAGCTTTCCATCCACCAGTACCCCCAGTTCTTTTCGGCAGGACTGTACTCAAACATTTTGTCCCTCAGCTTGTACTGATAGTGGATGTTGTCTTGACTGAGGTGCAAGATCTTTCACTTGGTTTTGTTGAACCTCATGAGGTTCACCTGGGCCCACTGTTCAAGTCTGTCTAGGTCTCTCTGGATGGCATCCCATCCATCATGCATGTCGACTGCTCCACACAGCTTGGTGTAATCCATCAACTTGTTGAGCGTGCCCTCAATTCCACTGATAATGTCACTGATGAAGATATTAAAGAACAATGGGGCAATACTGAACCCTGAGGGACACCACTCATCTCCGATCTCCATCCAGATATTGAGACATTGACCACTATTCTCTGGGTACAATCTTGACATCAGTTCCTAATCCATCAACAGTTCACCCATCAAATCTGTATCTTTCCAATTTGGAGGGAAGGATGTTGTGGGGTACCATGTCAAAGGCCTTAATGAATTCCAGGTAGACGCAGTTACAGTATAGTAGAAGGCCATTAGGTTGGTCAGCCAGGGCTTGCTCTCGGTGAAGCCATGCTGGTTGTCTCATATTACCTCCCTCTCTTCCATATACCTTAGCATAGCTTCCAGGAGGAACTGTTCCACGATCTTCCCTGGCATGAAGGTGAAGCTGATAGGTCAGTAGTTCTCTGGGTTGTCCTTTCTATGCCTCATAAAAATTGATGCTCTACTGTCCTTTTTCCAGTCACCATGGACCTCACCTGACCACCATGACTTTTCAAATGTCATTGAGAGTGGCTTAGTGACTACATCAGTCAGCTCTCTCAGGACCCTGAGATAGGTGCCTAGAAATGTAAATGAAATTGAGGCCAAAATTCTATCTCAGACTTTTTTACAACTGTATGTATATTTTTTTACCTGTACTGAAACAAATATATAAAACTTTGTCATGTATACATTTTACTCTCAGAGCTTGGCAAGCACCATGAGTTAACGTTGGCTTTGGCCTTACTGTGAGGCTTATGGGTCTGAGTTCTTACATCTACACAAAGGAAGCTCTGTGGAGATAGGCCAAGATGAAGTGCTGTTTGCTGGGTGAGGAAAACAGATTTCAACATGGGCAAAGAAGGTACAGAGTGATGAGGCTTCAAGTGAGGGAGAAGCAGCAGAGGGGCCCCAGGCTCAAGGATTGGGAGGGCAAGAGGGGCTCCAGGCCCACAAGAAGGATTTTTCCCACCAAGGCTTACAAACCATAGAGATGACCATATTATCTGGTTCTTATAAGGCTCTTCTGAATGATTTCCGAAGGATTGCAGGTGCCACTAATGTTTTATCAAGGGGGAAATGGCACCTGTTGTGGGTGCAGCTGATGTGACCTTTTCAGCCTGCCTGAAGGTTTATCATGCTGATGCTGTGTTTCTTCTCAATGGCCAGAGGGCTAAAGAGAAGAGTTTTGGCTTTCCTAGTAGGCCTAGAATAGCAGGGAAGCACTAAGACTGTTGACAGTGTTTTTGCTGGCTGATGAGAGCCAGCTCTGAGCTGGAGACTGTAAAACATGGATACATGTGGCTTTACCCAAGTTACTAAGTCCAGAGGGCCCTTGAGATTTATTAGTTCAGGCTTTGAGCCACACTAATGCAGCTGTATGTCTGTGCCTATACTGTCAGCCAGCAGAGACTGGCTATTTTTGTTTGCCTGCATAAATCCACAGAATGTATTCTGGGAGATCCTGAACTGAGGTTTACCAGAAAAAAATCGTGGCTTGAAGAATAGCAGATTTATTTTTTTCAGCATTTGGAAGAAAACAGCTTCCCCAAACATCGAGGTACATTCTGCATAGCACTAAATGTTGTGTGTGTGTGTGACACTGCAGTGCCTGTATTTGCATTTATGCTGAGAGAGCAGTGCTGCACAAGGAGGTGCATACTGAGACATCCTGAATTATAGCAGCCTGCTAGACTTCTGGTGGTGAGAAGAGACATGTTAAGGATGTGCAAAGGAGCATGATTGCTTTATCCCAGGTGTGATTCTGAGCTTTCTGTGAGGCTGTGGTTGACTTTTTAGAAAGAGTATTTGTCCAGGCTGTCCTGCAGTGAGGGTGAATTGTCTCAGATTCTTATGGGATGCCTGCTTCTGGTAACATGTGCATAAATGTGCTTATAGCTTCTGATATGCATGTGACTTCTGCATTTGTATCAGAAACTGGTAACAGGTAGGGGCAATAGAAATCTCCTCTTCTCTCTCAAATGTAGGAAACTCAGTGCATGAGGTTGTAGGATGAGGCATACATCTGTGTTTGCAGGGGGTGGAGGACTGTGGCTTCTGGCTGGAGCAAGGAAGTGTAATGTGGAATGGATGCCAAGCAAGTGAGGGTCTCCTTGGTGAGGAGCTGATGGTTGGACTATATGATTTTAATGGTCTTTTCTAACCTTAATGATTCTATGATTCATGTTTAATATGCAAACTTTAGTCCTGGATGTTTTGGTGGATGTAACTCAGATGTGCTTGCAGTATCAGTATGCGTACAAAGGTATGAAAGATCCTTCTAGTTTGGTCTACAATAGAGCTCCTGATGTCTATAGAGTTATTGCCATGAATGGTTTCCCATCAGCTGCAGGAAGCATAAAAACAACTGTCCTTCAGCCTGGAAATCTGGATTCTTTTCATTAACTTTCCTGCATTGGTTCTCAAAGAATACTTAAGAGAGAACAAAATTCTATGTAATTATGACCATTGATGTAGATACTTAAAGTTAGAATACTCTCAATTAATTACAGAATATAAAGAGAGAGAGCACGACTTACGTGTTGGTGACCGAATCAGCAGTAAACTTGATGGTTTGTTTCTAATCTGCCCTCTAGTGTTCAGGACACTGTATCCTCTGGTGCTTGTACATGTTCAAGGACTTCTATAAGCACAGGAAAGAAAAGAAAAAGAATTGGAATAAAGGTTGAAATGATGGGTTAGTCATATTAGAGGAAAAGGAGAAAAGGTTAAGTGGGAAAACTGATCAACAGCTCCAATCACATCTCAAATTTCCGAGTCCTTTAAAAGATAAAGCTGACAAAATCTTTTTATGCGTGCAAAATAATGGGGGGTTGGAAGGCATTTTTAAAGATCTATTTCCTTGTGATTGAAATAGGAACTTAAAAGTACTTATTTATTACATTTACATCAAAAATACAAATTTGAAAATAGTTTAGAAAACCATTCTGTCTTAGGTGCAGCAGAGCTCATCATTTATAAGCAACATTGTGTCATTCCTCAAAATATTTTTAGGTCTCCAAATCCAATAGGAAGAGGGATATCAAATGCAGAAGTTTCACCTAGTGCTGGAAGCATGAAATGGCACTGTGTTTGTACTAAATGTGTACTAAAACTGTATGGAACTAGTGCAATTGTGTAAGACCCAAATTTGTGTTTGTGTGTCTGTATAGAAGAGCACACACACATAAATCTGTATATCAATACATGATTATGGACTGAACTGTATTTTCTGTGTGTATGGAAATATGTATAAAATATACAGATTTTTTAATATATATTTTATTATATAATTCCAGATCGATTGGAGCACTGGGTATCTTACCTGAGCAGGCTGGTGGTCTTCATGCAGGCAGTCTAAATGGCCTCATCAGTGTTTTCCTGCCCCAGCACTAGGAGGGAAGTTCCTGCAGCAGGTCTAATGCACATAGTCCTAGATTTGTCAGTCTCCCATTTCACTCTATTTATTTGCTCAAGGTGTAAATCACTTCCAACTGCTTTTTGGGTGGCACATCATTACTCTGCATCCACCCTGACCCTGCTTGTCCCTCATGTTACAGCTGTAACTCAGCAACAGATTTATTGATGTTCACCCTGAAGTGAATAATGGCACTATTTGGTTATAAAACACAGTACACCAAAAATGATCCCAATTTTGTTTCAAGCAAAAATATATGTGTGTGAGATATCTGGCCACATTAATGAGTCTGTTTCTGCCTGGAAAGGAAAGGAGGAGCCTGTGCAACATAATCAGGGTTTGAATAAGTTCTCACAAGTTTTTTTGCCCCTTTACGGCCATGGATATATGCATATGGAATATGTTGCAATTTTTGTTAGGAAGTGGGGCTTATCCTGGATTTGTGTTGTGGTCACTCAAGCATAAGGTCTCTGTTTTGCTGTGCTAAAACCCAAACAGAATGTGCTGGTTTTGGCTGTTTATGTAGATAGCATGAGACAATGCTGACTCCTCATTCAAGCATAGAGATAATACTATTCCTTGCCCAATGCAGCAGGGCAAACAGAGGCATGTTCTTGCATGGGAACTGGACAAAGCAACAGATCAGTTATCAAGAGACAAGCTACCACAAACATCTTACCTGCTTTCCACCTTCATTTCTCCCTCCATTATCTTCTGTCATGCTCTCATATCTGGGTGTTGGCAGTGAATTGGGTCGTGTAGGCTTTCAAGGTAAAAGGAAATGTTTACTTTTCCCTTTATACTGAAGTCTCTCGCCCCATTTAATTTCAGAGCTGGGTAATGAAGCCAATGCTATTGCTGTGTTTGTGACTAGAAAAAAAAAAAGAGAAAAAAAAGAAAGACCATGATGTAATGCTCTGATAAATTCAGTGATTATATTTAGCGTTCTGTAGTTCTCCTTTATATTGCTTTGACATATACCTGCTGTGCCAATCTGTTAGCCAGAATGACTGTCGTCATTGAGAAGTACGCATGCACGTTATCTCTCTGTTTTTCCCTTTCACAGTGAATGTAATACAGGTCACTAAGAGAAGATTTGGAAAACAGGGAAAGAGAATTTTGCAGTGAGCCAAATAATAAGTATCTTAACGTAATGCAAGAGGTCATCTCCCTGCTGAATGCGGTCAGCTGTGGAGTCAGCTAAGATTGCTTAAAGTTTGTCTGGCCCAGTTCAGAAAACCTCCAGGGATGGAATATGCACAATCTCTCTGGACAGCAAGTTCCACTGCCTGACTGCCCTTGTGAAGAAAATGTTTGAATCTCTCTTATTTAAGCTTATACCTGTTATTTCTTGTTATATGGTTCAATCCTTGCTATATGGTTTCCTTGTAGATAGTGGGAGAATGGCAAGCCCCTTTACAGTGCTTCCAAAGCAATCTCTTCTGCAGGCTAAACAAGTTCTTATCCTTTTTCTATCCTGGCTGGGCAAGTGCTTCAGATCCCACTGTGTTGGTGGCCCTATATTGCACTTGCTCCAGTTTGTCCATGCTCTTATTGTGCTGTGGGGACCAAAACTAGGGTGGCGAAGTCTGAAGAGTGCTGAGAAGAAGCAGATAGTCCTTCCCCTCAGTCTGCAAGCTGTGCTCTTGTTGTTTCAATCCAGGAGGCTGACTGTATTTGCTATTTGCTGTCAAGTCTTACGTTCATTTTACTGTCCACCAGAGCCCCCTGGGCCTCTTCTGCAGAGCTGCTCCTCAGACTGTAACTGTGGTCTCTGTGGTTTCCAGGGTTTCTTCCTTCCCAGTCTCCTGTAGCAAATGAGTAACTCCAAGGATACAACAGTGTTTGCATCGGCCATGTTTTGCAATTCTCTTCATTGATTGCTTGCTGGATCTATATGTAAACAAGATGCTTTCTCCTCAGGCTATGATATGGTTTCCAGGACTGAACTGCATCTCTGTTGCTGGGGGCAGAGTACTGCTGGGTGTCTCATACTCCCACCTATGCTTTCTGCTGTGGTGTGTACACATAAAGCATACTACTTGAATCTCTGTGATGGGGAAAAGCATGATGTATGTTCTGAAGATGGACCTTTGAGTCTGATTAAAGCTCTGTTATTGTTAATGAAGGTTGGATTTTTTTTTTGGCTAGGGTGGGATATGGCAGTGGGAACAAAAACATGTTTCTCTTTCTCCCCCTGTCACCAGTCTGGGAATTAGAGAAGGCAAAGCTCCTCTCCTGTCACGTGTCCAGCCTCTGCAGTAATCCCCTGGATTCTGACCATGTCAAACTGTACGAAGTGTACTACAGCTGTTCATCAAGAATAACATATTGGTATCAATATCCAGGCTAAATATGTTAAAGATATTCAATGAGAGGGTGCTGCAATGCCATCACCTTGGATTAGCTCCATCTCCTCAGCAGCTCAGCCTTTGTCCTCCCCACTTAGGTAAACCTGTTGGAGGCATGTATTATCACTGATTCGTATTGTGATATGATCTGCAGAGGCATACTGGCAACTTAAGAGTATTTAAATTATTTGAATTTTGTACCCATGGACTTCAAGATAAATCCTGTGCTACAGCAAATCCATGAAGCCCTCTAATTGCTCTCTGATCCTGTACTTAGAGTAGTTCTCATTCTCTCTTCAATAAATAATAAGCTATAAGGTGATCAGCAGATGTCTACACAGATATTAAGATGTGGTTCTGTGATTTCTTACATGAGGTAGTACCTTTCATCTTTCTTCGAACTGTCATGGACTAAAGAGGCTCATATAGCTTGTGTAGCCTCCCCTCTAAACCCTTAATGTTCAGATTATCTTTAAGGTGAAGCACACCTTAATGCTTTTATAACCACTGTTAGGTCTTACATGCAAAGAGAGGAAGTTCATTCTACAAGTTACAGGTAATTTTGGTTTATCTTGTTCAGTTTTTCCAGCCATCCAGGATACAGGTGAGAATTAGTCCTTTAGCACTATGTACCATGGTCTGTGGGATTTCAGATGTTAGTAAGACTGAGACTCAGAAAACATCCTCTGAATTTAAGGCAATTTACTGCCTCCAATTCTCAATTTAAATAGTCAAGTTCAAAAACCATAAGGCACTTCAAGAAGTCCAGTGGTACTAAAGTCCCACTGTTCTACACAAACTTTTCTGTTTGTGTAAAAACAATTTTCTGTCCACCTAAAACATCCTAGTATTTTCTTTGATTTTCCAGTTTATTTTTACCATAGAAATAACAAAGAAGATGAAAGTAGACATCAAAGGAAAAGCTCTCCTGAAAGGAATCAGTGACTACTTTATCTACAAAATGGTCACAGAACACTCCTGGCATCTTATCCCCAACATCTGATAATTCCTTAGACTGGGTGGCGCATGCACTTGCTCTAATACACAGCTATGGCTGTGTAAGCATGGGCAATACATCTGCCTGAGTTCATTCAGGGACAAGGAAGAGCAGAAATATAATTCAATTTAACACCAGAAACACTATCATTTTTCTATTATTCTTATTTTTTGAAGTAAGATCTCATGAAATTTGAGTCATTTATTCAGTGAAAGAAGTTTCTCCACCATTAACAGTAGTGAAAGGTTTAGTTTGATCAGTTTGATCTAAACTCAGCTTTATGGTATACATCATCTTAATGCTTTTTTGGTTATGAGTTCATTGCTCCTCTCTGTCATTCCCTAGAGTACTCTGTTGAAGTTAAAAACTTGCTAACTTGCTTTGCAGGGCAGGACCTGAGGCTTCATTCCTCCTAATAACTCAAGAGGAGAAATGAATACAAGGTAAAAAGAGAGAATCAGTAGTTATGTATATCTTTCTTCTTGTAGAAATAGAAGTAGATTCACTTAAGCAATGTACTGCTGCATTTACATTACATTTACACTACCTGTGCCAGTTGTTCAAAGCAGTCTGTAAAGTAGATACACCTCAAAAGTTGTTACACTGAGCTCCTTCCACCATTTGATGCTATGAATGCTGAAAGCCATTTTGAATACTAGGTAAGGAAGTTTCTACTAGCAGCTTCTAGCATTAACAGAGTTGGCTGGGACACTGAAAAATAGCTTCTTCTATTTTTGTTATAATGGTCACTGTAACGATGCGGTTGAAAGTTGAAAGTCATCAGTCTGGATAACAATATCTTAAGTTGCCTTACCCACAGCTGTTAGAACTGTTTAGAGTTTGGACTTTCTTCTTCATAACATTGCTATTCTACCTTGATCCAAGAAGGACAGTAGGAATTTCCATCTTACCACTGTTTAAATGGAATTTGGAGTGGTGTTGACCTAGGAAGCAATACATTTGTTGGAAGTTAGAGATCAGTGCTTAAAGCAACTTAAACTAGCTGTTCAGATCTCAAGTACAGAACTCCACCACTGTTGAAAATGCTTATTTGCAACTCGCTTGGGTTTTGTACAGCAGCTTGCCATCCTGTGACTGAATAACATTCAATTTCTTGGACTCAGCTCTTTGCTACTTGGTCCTTTACCTACCTGTAACAGAAATTTCCTCTACCACAATTAGCTTATCTGTGCTGTGGTTTATCTAGAGATGAATGAGGATAATGTTTTTCTTCTACTTGGAGGGCTGCAGTGTGAAGCTTATTGAATTAATATTGGTATCAAAGTACTAACATACTGCCTGCCAACTGGTATTTTGCATTTAAAAGACGTATATATAAAACAAGCTGAAAACCACCATGGAAGAGCCTTAAACAAATAAGCTCATCTGGCTGTTTAGTAAATTAATATGTATTTTAGGTGGGAGTGATACCAATGAGTGTTAGTGTTGTCCAGCATTTCTTATCATATAATTTTGCTGTGTCTTAATTGCTTGGGCTGAAATTCTATGCAGGGGCGTCTGCCTTGCACTGAATTCATTTTGGAAAACTGTAGCTAAAATACCTCAATTTTTTTCATAAATGAATCAAGGAGAAAATGAAATGGCTCGTATGCTTTTCTTTGGAAGACTTGCACTTATGTGCTCGGGAGCAGATATTTGGGAAAAAAAAAAAAAAAAAGAAGAAGAAGAAATAGTGTTTCACTCCTGTGTTTGGAGACTTCAGTACAGACATTCAGAAAGTCTCAGCTATGTGTGTGGGTGCCTCTGAGAAAGTCCATGTTGTGCTTTCCCACGCATCAACTAAGTGGTAATGGCAGTCATCTTTCCCATAGAAGTGATAGAGGTGTTCAGAAACATAATGACTGTGATTCTGTGAGGTACTACTGCAACTCATGAGGATGTTTGTTGCTTGATTTTCAACCCTGGATTACTCACATTTCCTCATGGGCATGAAGCTGAATGGTAACGGTCTTCCATGTTTGGGCTAATTTTTTTGCTGACACCTATATTCATGTGCCATGAGTCAGCTAACGAACATACCTCCACATTAATGTCCTGATTTTGCAGAGGCCTCTAGAAAGCTGTACGTAAGTAAATATCTAGTTCTGTTCACTGTTTAACAATGTGCATGTACAGAATGTGTTTATCTTTCATTCCTACTGCGCACCAAGGGAAGATGTGTTATTTTTCCAGAACTTTGTTCTAAGGTACATGAAGACAATTCAGAAGTTGTTTTTGTGTTCCTAATGCTGCTGTAGTTCCTTCAAGTCCTGCCAGTTGTTTGTATCATGTTAAGCATTTTAAATGTGATTAATTTATTTACTCTGGGTTTTCTATCTAGTATGCAGTCCACAAGAGCTGTGAATGAGATAACTGTATTCCAGGCTTTCCAGTTGCCTGCCAGGTAACAGAAGCACTGTTGGGTAAATGGAAATTTTTCTTATTTGAAACAAGGTTGTTGACTTAGCAAGTTAGCTGCAGCAAATAAGATGATGGGCTCTAATTGAATGGCAGAATGAAACAAAGTATTGAATGAGTGGCAGCTGAATAAGGACTCTGTGGATTAACAATGGGGTAACTGTAAAGACTTGTAATGAAAAGTATAAGCGTATGTCCTTGAAAATTTTCTGGGATGCAGCTATGAGCAAGCCAAGCATTCATGATGATTGTATATATTGCATGGTACAGATTTTGTGTAAACTGCACTGAGTAAAATCATAGAATCATAGAATGGCCTGGGTTTAAATGGACCATAATGACCATTTAGTTTCAACCCCCCTGCCATGGGCAGGGTCGCCAATCACTGGACCAAGCTGCCCAGAGCCACATACAGCCTGGCCTTGAATGCCTCCATGATGAAGTATAATTTATTGAGCAAAGGATTATTATTCTTGTGCTATAGTCTTTGCCCTTCTCCTGTATGATATATAAAAATGCTGCATGATTTTAAAAACACGTTTACACATTGATACTCCTCTAGAATGAGTTATATTTATTAGCTTTTACACCAGATACAACAAAACAAATTTAGATACATCTTAGTTAGCCAATCTGGACACATTTTATTGAATAGCAGCATGAAAGATTTCCTCTGATCTCTTATCCTGTTTTTCTCCTTCTCCCTTTGCATAACTGCTCCTTTATTACATAGCATGAAACTGGATTATGTGAAGCTGTGTTGCCTGTTGTGTCAGTGTTTCAAAAAATGCTATAGCAAGACTTCTTAAAAGGGTCTTTGTCATCCAAATGCTCCCAGAGGGTCTAGAAGATCCAGCAGAAATCAAAACCCTGAGATTTGAAAGTGCTGCCTATTCTTGGACCAGACACCTTCTTCTTGGACTTTACCTTTTCTTGAAATGGTAAGAAGTAGAAAGCTTCATCACCATAGAAACTCTGCATCAAAACCAAGAGGTAAATTGAGCATCCCAATTAATTACATGAACAGCTTTTTCTGTGCATTAACTACTGAGCTGTTGAGTATCCTGCTGCTTGCCTGAAGCATGCATTTGGGCCTATCATCTGCTTGCCAGCCATGGTATTGATGTTGCACTTCTACAATGCGATGTTAAAGGATTTCTTGTGCTGTTGGCTGTATCCCAAAACTTGAGGAAAGGTGTTGCAACCAGTATGGAGTCTGTGCCTGCAAGCAGTTGGGTGCTTCAGGTGGAAGCTTAATACTCTAGTCTTTCCCTGCCATGTGGGGTGAGTTGCCTGAGATGCCCTTGCCTCCTTGTACTCTATATGTGCTTAATCTGCACAAGTGTGTCTCATCATGTAAGGTTTTATATACTGACATTTAGCTGCTTGGAGAAGTTTATGTTATCAATCTACTTCAATTAATTATAAATATATATATATAAAAAATACATATATATATGTATGTATATACATGTATGTGTATATATATATATATATATATTATCCTGTTCTTATCAGAATGGATAGAGCAACTATAATGTCACAGCTCAGGTAGTAAAAGATAGTGGAGCAAAGAGGAGTCCACAGTGTATAGAAATTATTTGTAACTCACCTTGGGCCTTGCAGCATAGACTACTCCATTGGACATCTGTTAAGTATATTTCTACCTAATGGAAATATCAGTTCCAGAATATGACATTTGCTGCTGTGAAGGTCCTGTGACTTTGAGTGTTGGTGCCAACATTTTGGTTTTGTCCTTCATTGGCAGACATCAGACCTCGGGTGGTTGTTTTTGGAGAGGCAACTCTTCCAAAGAAGGGTTGGGACTGCCTTTATTTCAGAGTGATTGAGATAAGTCACTCATCCAGTGTCAGCCTTGGGGATCTATCATAATGTCAGAGGAGAGAAAAAGTAACATAAGGGAAAATTCAGGTTGGATATTAGGAAATTTTTTTTCTCTGAAAGATTGATAATGCATTGGAATAGACTGCCCAAGGAGAAGGTGGAGTCACCGTCCCTTGAGGTGTTCAAGAAAAGGGTAGATGTGGCACTAAGGGACACAGCGAGCATGATGGGGGTGGGTTGGCTGTTGGACTAGATGATTTAGTGGTCTTTTCCAACCTTAATGATTTTATGATCTAACCTGATTTGTTACAGAATTTTACAGTAGGCTAAAATGACTTACTTCTTTTGGCTGGAGACATGATTGTGATGCCTAAACATAGGTGCGTATTACCATTAGTGTCCTCAGAGATCTGTAATTCCTGGTTTGAAACTGTGACACGGTCTCTAGCCTTAAAAATGAAAGTTATGACTGAAAATGCGGGCGTTTCTCTAGGCTGTGTCACAGATGGCTGGGATATGTCTTTCTTTAGACAACTGTAGCTACTTCTGAAATCAACACTTTACGTATTGTACGTGACTTAGTTCCCTGTTGAACTGCTGCAAGTCACTGCTCCCACCATGCCAGACTTTCTTGCATGACTGAGAACAATTTTATTTTTTTGTTAATGTTGAAGGTTTACATCCATATTGTACTCCCTTGATACAGCTGAAGGTGTGCATTCTGCAGTTACCAGGCAGTGAGGTAAAGGAGCCGTGCGTTTTAGTGGGCTCTGCATGTCCTTAGGGGTGTTGTTGCAGACCAGTGCCAACAAGAGGTTTAAGGTGGGTAGATCGTCAGTGGTGTAACACAGCCATGCTGATCTAAAGGACCTGAAGACAAAGGGACCGACTAGTTTTTCTCATATGTGCTTTTGTAACTCAGAGATGTGGCTGTCAAGAAATAGCTCTTATAAGCAAAGGTAGAAAATACTTGCTTTCAAGCTGATTACGTGTATCTCAGTGGTTACATTTTGCAATACACTCCCTGACTTAGCAGAAATAAAGTCTTAAAGTTTTAGCGATCTTTTCGTAAGAACCAGGCATTTCGCTGTCAGCTAAGGGAATGATGATTTATTTGGATTTGCTTACAATTAATTATGCAGTGAGATCATCTCCCCTTTCACCCCAGATCACAGCAGGGAAACCCCTTGGCCATACATACCCCAAATACTATTATTTTTCAGCTTTTGAGAAATGGTTCACAATACTGTCTACTTTTACATGGGCACCTCTTTTAAAGCTTAAAACAGATAGCATTTCTTCTTCCTTTTTTTTTTTTTTTTTTTTTTTTTTTTGAGTGGTAGAAAAGCTCTTTAAGACAATTATTCCTTATAGTCTCTGAGTGGGGATCAGAATTGTTACCTAAAAGTGTATTAATTAAAAACCTTATAGGGACAGTGGTTTATATAGTAAGTAGTCTTATAAGATATATGGAGACTGAGAAATGGGAAGTTATTCCGAAGAAAGTAGGATTTAATGTATGCTAGCTGGTGGATTTTGTTCCTCAGATGGATGATTCTTGTAGCAATTAAATATATAGAAAATGCCTTTATTTGAACCATATTATGACTCTTCAAATGAACATGATGTGGACACACCATGTTCTAGAATACTTCAGGGAGAGATGCTGCCAGCACACATCCTGCAACCACTTCTCTGAGTCTGATAATTTAATAGAAAATGCTTTCCAGTGCATCTCCTTGCTGCCTTGGGCTCAAAGGTTAATACCCTCTGTGGCATCCAGGCTGCAAAGAGAGCTTTGGCAGTAGGTAGCATATCCCTTTAGAAAGTTTCCACCAGTGATTTTTCTATTTTAGTAGCTTTTAGACAGGGTATAGCAATGTCCTGCAAACAGTACCAGCTCAGGAAAGAACTGTCATGGCTTATGAGCAGTATGCAGATTTGTACTGACATGTCTGGACGGAAGTGACATTTATTTGATTGTTGTGACCTTGATGCATCTTGTGATGTTCCAGTGCAAAATCAGAGCCTCATGACATGCGTATTTGATAGATAAATGACAACTGAATGCCTCAGTTTCACATGTCTCTCTCAGTTAGGATTCCACATTTTGATCATGTGGCAGCCCATCTAACTTGGATTTTTTCTGTCTTATTTTCAGATCCCTAGAGATAGGCAAAGTTCAGCTTGTTTGCTCCATGTAATTAGGCATGAATTATAAATATCCAGGGCTGTGCAAGAGGGCTCCTTTTGGCGATATTTTTTCTGTGTTTTGTAGTAAGAAGCAGCTCTCTCTCACCCAAGGAGTTGGCTCATAAGAGGATTTCCCTATGCAAAAAGTGCAATCACAGAATCATAGGGTTTGGAAGGGGCCTCTGGAGACCATTCAGTCCAACCCCCCTGCTACAGCAGGTTCCCTACGGTAGGTTGCACAGCAAAGCATCCAGATGGGTTTAAATCACTGCAGAGAAGGAGACTCCACAATCTCTCTGGGCAGCCTGTTCCAGTGCTTTGTCACCTGCAAAGTAAAGAAGTTTTCCCTCATGTTTATATGGAACTTCCTGTGTTCCAGCTTTTGCCGGGATAAAATCCTATTTTTAAGTCCTATTTTTAAGTCTTGTTTTAAAGAAAGAGGATTAACCTTCATTTTAAATGATAAAAAGTTCCAACCTGCATCAGAACAGGTACTTTAAAAATTACTCCCTCTTCCACGTTACTACTTGTTCCCTTCCCTACAAAAACACAAAGCACCCCCTAAATAACCCCCTGGCCTCCCAGAAGCTGCTGTTCGACCTTCACAGAGATAGACTTCATTTCCGTGCACCCATTTTGGACACAGCATGGCATCCCTGAGCCCCAACACTTCTCCAGAGAGCAAGTGCCCTGCATGCTCCCCTCCCTCCCTGTCCCCTTGCCGAGGCTGTGGGGTGATATCCCACACCCGTGCCCTTCCATCCCTTTGGGTGCCGAGGAGTTCAGGGTGCTGGGGCAGCTGTTGCGCCAAGTGGTGCTGCCGCCGTGGAGTTGGGTAACCATAGCAACAGCATCATCGCCAGCATCCTCCTCCTCCTCACCCGCTCTCCTCCTCCTCAGCATCATCAGGAGCAGCAGCAGCAGCCCTGGCAGGAGCCAGAGCCCGGCAGCCAAGGCTGCAGCCAGCCGCCTGCCCGTCCCTACCTGCACCGTCACCCCACCACAGCACCGGCCCCGCTGCTCCCCACGGGGGGAGAAATAGGGGAGAGGGAGCGGAGGGATCCCGCACAACCCAGGTAAGAGCCAGCTGGCAAACTCCCCGCGATCGATGTGCTGTGTGCCTGCTGTGTGTTTGAGTGCGAGTGTTTGTTGCTAGTTTTCCGGCTTCCAACGGCAGTGTGATGACAATTCAAGGCAAGCATGTTTTCCGGCTCCTATTTCCCATCTCTGCCATACTGTACCCTCTCCCTCTCCTGCATCGCAATAGATGAGGAATAAGGAATAATATTTTAAAAGGTTGTTTGGAAACAAAGTGATTGGGGCACCCAATGTGATTAAGAGTGCTGAACGGCTGTGCTTCCAAAATAAAAGTAGGCAGCAGCCGCACAGCAAAGGTTAACATGGTAATTAATAACCCTTTAAAAAAAATGTCATGCGACAACACACTTCTGTCTCTGCCCACTCCACAAATAAATCTCTCTCATCGTGTTCAGCAGAGCTGCAAGCCGGAGAGGTATACGATAGTCGAGACCAGCAGCCTCTCTGTAGTCCAGCAGGTTCACCTTAAGTGCTTTAAAGCCAAACTGAATCATTGCAATAACAATACAATCATATCTGCACATATATGTACACACATATGTATTTGTAAAAATGCTGCTCTTACGTCTTTATACCTTCTAAGAAGAAAAATATATCTTCTTAAAGATGTGGGTGTGATGGCCAAGCAGTGAGATGCTCACTTCATCTCTGTATGAGAAAGCGTGAATGCACACAAAAAGGCAGGAAAATAGCTCTATTCCAGAGGTGTGTGGGGCCAGTCCTTGTTGTTTTAAAAACTGAAGGGATCCAAAGCTTTGGAGTGTCCTTGTGAAGGAAAATGTCTGTGGATGAATGCGTACATGCCTGGGGAGTGCGAAAGAGGAGAGAATAAGAAGTAAGTTTAAGCCCAGCAGTAAGTGTTTGCTATGTAATGACTGCAGAGAGAGAGCTCTTTCCACCTCCATGTAAGTAGTATTTATATTGTTATTCTCCCTCTCACTTTTTTGGACAGCAGTAAGGAGAGCTGTTGTTGCTGTCTCTGTCTCCTCTAACCCCCCATTCTCTGTCTGATGTCCTTACGTTCCCCTGTCCTCCCCACATCATCCCTGTCTGCATGGCTGGAAATGCCCCTGGCTTAAATGATGATAAGCATTCTAACAAAAGGCTTTTGAGCTTGTCCCACAAGATGATACAGTCATTACTCTACTTCCTATTTATACTATAGGGACATGCTGGATATGACCCCATGCCAGGTATTATAGTAAAGGGGCATCTGTATTTCATGTGAAACCTTATTTGAAAATCACAGGGCTTTTTTTGTCACAGCCCTGTGTTTTGCTACTTGCTTGCAGATCCCTCTACAACTACCTGGAGATATAAAATAATCTGTGATTTCCAAAAGAGATATAGACAGAACTGGACCCACCTTTTCTCTCTGATCATAAACAACTTTGTCCTGCAAGCTACAGCAAAGCAAAGAATTTGGATAGGCAGGACCTTGTGTTCTTATGCAGAAGTGTGGTAAAAATCATCTGGGGATGACATCCCATTGCAAGGAAACTTGATATGATGAGGGATAGGAAAAGAAAACAGAGGCAAGGCTTTGGAACAGATGCTTCAATTAGCAAAATAATTTCCTTAAGAAGCCTGACCTTATCATCACTACAGGTCTACAAGGGGCTGTTTGACCCTTGTTAAGAACAGTGCTCATGGACATGAGATTTAACAGAAGGGGATGATTTTGGATTCTTGTGTTAATTAAATACAGGAACTGTAAGACCACAGTTGTCAGGATGTGGAACCAGCAGAGCCACATTACAGTGTATTTCTGCATAAGGTTTGGTGTCTGCCTCAAATCTAGAGAATATTTCAATTTTGCAACTTCCCCTTGGCAATAGCAGAGAACAAAAACACCTACAAAATTGCCCCTGAAAAGATCATATTTCTGGCACAGGGACATCAGAGGTAGGATTAAAACTGTATTTATATGTGTTGCAGAGATCTAAAGTGCATAATCAGGGGGCACCTCAGTACGGCATGGAGCAGTGATCCTCTCATCAGTACAGCAAATGACTGAAGGTCAAAGGGCTTTGGGGATTACATATTAACACCCTGCAAATATTCGGATGTAGTCTTACTTTGCTGCTTGCTGGCTTTGGGGAGATGATTATGGGGAAGGCAGAACTCATCCATGTACTTCTGATTACTACAGGGAGGCAAAACTTCCCTAGAAATAGCTCTGGGAAAGGCAGGAAATGTGCATTTTTTAAAACCAGTGTTTTGTCAGAAAAATCCTCTGTGGAAGAAGCACTGTAAGCTGCTTTTTGCTTCTGGAAAGTTGGGACATCGTATCTGACATAAATGTAAACAATAAAGATTCTTTTCCATATCAAATAACCAATTTTTAATGTTTGGTGTATCCCATCCCAACACCTTCTCCCTTTGCTTAGATGGGCTTTTTTGTTTTACCTTTTGTCTTGTTCAATTGTATTGATTTGTATAGTAATAGAAGAGAACACTGTCTTTCTATTGTTTTGTGCACAGCTGTTAACAGCTGGTCTCTTGATGACCACATAGTGTTGCTCTCTAGCACATTTCTAAGGGAAAAAGCTATTTTTGTATCTAATGGTATTATTAAGCACCTTTTAAAATCCAGATCCTTATTCTCATTAGTCACCTGCTGTTTCTCTTAACAAAAGAGCTCGGAACAAAAGGAGACTTGTACTATAGTTGTTGTTCAGAAGTCAGCATTTACCAACAGGTTGAAACGGGCATTTCTGAAATGCAGCAGCCAGTGCTTTTTTTTTTTTTTTAAATAAGAAAGCTGCTGTTTTCCAGATTCTACCATACAGTAATCTGAGTCAAGAGAAGATCTGATGATCAATGTTGTACCTGGCATTCAATTTAACAATGATATTCATTTTATTTTGAGGCTATGTGTAAACTGCCTTTTATTACTCCATTCAGTAATCAAATGCTGTGATTTTCCTTGTTGCAATACTGTAATTGTCTGCCTTTACACTACATGGAGATTGGCATGATCTGCTGCTTAATGAGGCAGACATGTAACCATAGAAAACAAAAGTTTTCCCTGAGAGTAAGGGGAGGGTGAGATCAAAGATTGGACATTTTATCAGTTTGGTCCCCTTGAAATTAGCAAGAGCTGCGGGGCTGATAAGGAAAAAAAATAATTTTTTTTTTTTTTTTTTTCCCAGTTTCCATCTTCTCAGGTGTTCAGTCTGGTATTGGCAGGTTCTCCTCAAGTCCAAACTGTACCTGTGCTCATGTAATATGGACATCTGTGTCCACTTAGCAGATACTTAACTTTTGGTTTGCCCTGAAGAGGTTGGACAGTCGGGCATCCCTTCCAACTGAACTATGCTATTCTGTTTTGTTGTATTCTATACCTTCTTTAGCACTTGGAAAGACTCCTTTCTTGTCTATCGACTCAGTAGAGTAACATCTTGGCTTCTTTGCTCAGCATTTCCTGGGGTCCATCGACTTCCTTGCTCATAGGTTAAAACCTTCCCCATGTTTGTGAGATGGGCTGTGAGTCCATGCTTCCCTCAGCACAGCCAAAAGGCTTTGACAGAAGCGTGCCTAAGAGTATGAATAGTGCAGGTATCTCCCTGTGCATTTCCTCTCATCTCCCTCATGTTGTTAATAGGTGGATGGTTGGATTAGATTATATTAGAGATTTTTTCCAACCTTAATGATTCTGTGATTCTATGAGTCCATCTTTGCACACTGGCAGTGCCTTAAATGCTGCAAGGAAACCAGGGGCTATGATGCAGCATGACCTTTGCTAACACTGCTCCAAGAGGTAATGGGCTGAAGCTGCCCATGGCAGTTGTGGCTGCCAGGCTGATCTTGCTTTGGAAGGTCAACACCATGACATGCCTGATCTCAGCTTGTCAGGTGAGTGAGACACAAGTTGGCTCCTTCCAAATCTAAATCCAAAAAGATACATATATTTTTTCTCTCTAATCCTATTATTAGTGTTAAGGATCCATCAGAAGAACGGTGGCCATCAGGAACAGGGAGGTGATTGTCCCTCTCTACTCTGCCCTAGTGAGGCCCCATCTGGAGTACTGTGTCCAGGCCTGGGGCCCCCAATACAGGAAAGACAGGGAGCTGTTGGAGAGGGTCCAGAGGAGGGCCACAAAGATGTTTAGAGGGCTAGAAGACAGGCTGAGGGAGCTGGGCTTGTTCAGCGTGGGGAAGAGAATGCTGTGGGGTGACCTCATTGCAGCCTCCCAGTACCTTAAAGGAGCCTATAAACAGGAGGAGAGCCAACACTTTGAAAGGGTAGATAACAGCAGGACAAGGGGAAATGGTTTTAAGTTGAAGGAGGGAAGATTTAGGTTGGATATCAGGGGGAAGTTCTTTACTATGGGAGTGGTAAGGTGCTGGAACAGGCTGCCCAGAGAGGCTGTGGATGCCCCGTCCCTGGAGGTGTTCAAGTCCAGGTTAGATGGGGCCCTGGGCAGTCTGGTCTAATATTAAATGTGGAGGTTGGTGGCCCTGCCTGTGGCAGGGGTGCTGGAGCTTGATGATCCTTGAGGTCCCTTCCAACCCAAGCCATTCTATGATTCTATGATTCTGTGATTCTCTGCAGCTATCCAGAAGTTTTACATTTCCTCTGTCTGTCTGCAGCAGATGGAACATTCCAACAAAGTGTAAAAAAGAGAATTCCTTTTCTGTCCTAAAATGCTGCTGGCATCTATGTGTTAATGCAAATTGCAGAGGGGAGTGCTCTCTCTAGTCCTTCCACAGAGCTCCCAGAAATCTGATGGCACTCCCATGTCTATTCCAAGATCAGACACGCCGTGGTGTGGTCTTCGTGTGATTGGAGCACCCATACCTCAGATATGACTATACATTAGTACTGAAAAAATAAGTTTATACAGTTGTGTCAGAAAAAGGGTGGTTCTAGTTCTGCAGGAGTCCACAGAAAAATCCTAAGTGGATAAAGAGCGTCACACCGTTTACTTGTCTTACTGCAGTTGAGGCAGTATAAGATAGATGTGATATCCTGTCATATCCTTGATGTGATGTGTGTTGTGTTTTCTTATCCTTAGGATCACAGACATAAGACCTTCTGCTGGTATGCATATTTATAAAATTGCTGCTTTTGTACCTTCTGATTTGTGTTCAGTAGACATATTTATCTATATTTGTTCTAGTTTTTACTTAAGTAGTATTCTCATGGATAGGCTAGATCTTACACATATTATTGGACTTTAAAGGAAGAATTGTAGACGTCAGTCTTTATACTGCATAGCTGTATTGATAACGCATAGCAGTGGTGCTACAAGAAGTCAGCATCTGTCTCTTTGGCATGGAAATTTTAAATTCTGTCTTTCTGGTAGCAGTGTGGCTCTTAAAGATTCATAGCATGCAGCACGAAGACAAGTGGGGCTTTCTTAATGTAATTTGGCTTGAGAGAGACAACTCATCTGCTCCCATCACTGAGCGGCATGGAGAGCAGCAGGCTCTTTCTTTGTCCAGTTTGATGGGTAAATGAATCTCTCGTGTTGTGTTTCTATCCAGATCTGGTGACTAGGAAAGAATCTGGCTCTGCCAGAATCTTTTAACACGCAATTTTGTCTCCTAATATGTTGATAACATTGCATTTATTTCCGAAGCTAAGAAGCAGTGTGCAATGAGTTTCTTATGGTGAACATAAGCATTACTTGGAGGACGTGGCTTGAGGGAAATATTGTTTGCATCTTAGTCATTTTATCAGCCCCTACTGCCAAAGCACTGTTTCAAAGATGGAACAGTAGGAAAAGGAAGCCTTTTTGTCTGAAATTATTTCAAAAAGAGAGCAAGAGTACCAGTATTTCCCTCCCTGAGTCTCCCACAACCATAGTGTTTTAGTATGAAAATATCCATTCCTATTATATTATCTCCCTCTCCTGTTCACTCCTGTCCTCTTGTTGCTTCTCAGTGGCTGTGACTTGGCTTCACTGCAGACAGATGATTCTTGTGCATGTAACCTTATGGTCTCACTAAAAATGCCCGTGGCTTCTGAGCACCAGCTTTGAGGGTGTCTACATGAAATCACAGTGAAATGATTTTGTTTGTGTAAGGAAATTTCCCTTTCGTTCTGTTCTAGAGATGATGGAAAAGAATGGGGCAACACAAAATTTTGGAAGAGCAGGTCTCTTTGAGTAACTCTCTTCTGGATTTGTATGATCTCAGAAAATCTGTGTTATGGCTGATTTTTTGGCTTCTAAAGAGAATTAACCTCTGAGCTACACGTTTTAAGCAGAAGGCACAGGTTTGCTAGCTGCTGATACCTGTGGCAGTTGCCCACCGTCTGTGTGATTGAGCACCTGAGTTTAGCAGGTACTGGCATAGTTCCTGACTCTCCCATACCTTAAGACGTGAGGGTCTCTGTGAGACAAATCAGATGGATTTCAGTAGAGCAGAGCAGTGTCTGCTGCTGCAGAGGACTTCTTACAGGTGCTTATAGGCTACACCACACTGCATAAATCTATTCTACGCCATGCAGCAATGCAGCTTTATTTATTTTCTTTGTCTTCCTGTCTTGGTTTAAAATCTCAGCTGAAAACATCTCTTTTCTGTCCATGTATCCTCATTGTTTTCTTTCTTTTTCCTTTTCCCTTTGCAGCTGCATTTAAGCTGAGCTGTGTGAGGGTACAGTTTTCCAGGGTAGATGTTACAGAATATAAAGTTGCATTGTGTTAGGTTCTAGAGTGCCTTGCTCAATAGCCAGCCAGTCCTTTCACTGCAGCAGTCAAGGGGATGCTTGTCACTGACCTCAGAAACAGCAGGATTCATCCCCATGCACAAAAGGCTTTTCAGAAGAAAAGATAATGCACAAGGGTGTACAGAGACTGTTGACTGAGAAAGGCATGGAAACCTGAACCGTGTCAGTGGAAAGGCTTTTGTTGACTGTCCTGGATGGATCAAAGTCACACTCCTGTTTTAACTTGGGATGTCACGTCCACCAGAATGTTCCTCACCTTTGTGTGGGGAACTGAGCAGCAAAGTCCAGGGCACCAGGAGGCAGAAGAGGGACGAGGTGTAGAGAAGTTATGTCAGGAAGGCTACTCTTTTTTGCAAGAGTAAGCATCTGCAGATTGGCCCAAAAGGAAAAGGAACAACGATTCCACAGCATTATGTTAAATGTGCCTGGATGGTGGGGGAGGGAGGAAGATGTTGGGAATTTGGGAGTAGATTTAAATTGCATCAGTTCTTTTGTCTGTGGAGGGAAGAAACATTGTTGGAGGAAAAAATAGTGAGAAATGATCAGCAGTCTGGTAATTTTGAGTAGCACTGTAGATTAAGCCTTGTTTTCTTTAGGTGACTTGCATTGGTAGTGGGTGACATTAGTGCTTTATTAAATTTGCTGTGCCAAGCAGCTCATTGGTTTTGTGTAGCTAATAATAATACCCTAATTGTGAAACAGAAGGTGGGATAACTCGGCATCAGAAATTGGAATGCAAAAATAGTTGCTGCCAGATGAACTAAAAATACACAACAGCATAACTCTTGCCTACAGCAGCACAGGCTGAACACACATCGGGTTCTGGCAGCGGGGACAAATGGCTTTCCTTTGTTTTCAGCAGCTGTTGATCAGCAGTGCTGGCTGGTGACCCACACAAGTCACCGCCAAGCTCCACCTCAGGTGTGTGCTAGGCCTCCTGTAGCAAGTTAATTAGTATCCTCAGCAAGTTAACCATTATCCAGAGCCATAAACAAGCTATTCAGGGTGACTACAGAAGCCAGTTTGCGCTAGCGTGGGCATACCTGATCACAGCAGTGACCAACAAGGTGGGAGTGACCTGCAGCAGGGACAGTGGGTCCTCTCTACTTCTACCATACTCTCCTGCTCTGGGGATAAACAGCAGATGCTACAATCCCTGCTGAACTGTGTGCCTTGGAGTGTTCTCTACACAAGGGTTGTTTGTGCTCAAAGGGATTTATCCACTATTCTCTGCAGCTTCTTGGAGCATACCCATCCTGTCAACTTGGGTATTAGAGGGGTGAAATTTGATTTACCGTGTGCTTGTTTTTCTGCTATGAACTTTGAAGTCTCTGTGCCAATAAACGTAGAGTGGCATACATGCAGTGGTGATGGGGGACCATGAAATAGGTTCGTTAGATTTAATTAGGAGACATCTAATGCCAGCATCAGCCATGCAACACAGAATATTGTCAGATATTAGATCAAAGACAGGGCACATGCTGTAGAATAAGAGTGCTCTGTGAAAAGAGATAATTAACTGTATTGGACACAAGCGATGAGGCATCTTCCCTGGAGAATGGACACGAAAGCAACATAGGGCTGAAAGAATGAAGGCAAGAAACAAGAATTTGAAATTCTTGCAATATGAGTAATAAGTCCCAATTTTGGTGGGAATCCTTCCCTATTTTAAAGAAGAGACAGCTGTGGCTGAAACATGAAAGGGCAGAAGATAATGACTGGTTTGCTCACCACACCTGCAGATGGGAGGAGTGGCTGGTGGCTGTATTCACATTTGTGCCTTGCTTTCTTTCCCTAAGTCAGGTGTCTGCTTACTGTACAAAAAAGGTTCTTTACTCAGAGCAGAAAATGGCAGTATACTGGAGAACTGTAGCTAACAGAATTGTTTGAAAGAGTCAACCTACAGGTAAGCCCTTTCCTTGATGCACCTAAGCTTTTCTTCTGCCTGTTTTCCTTCCATTATCTATTACAAGCACTAAGTCTAAGGACATGATTTTTCCTTGTGTCTCATCTAATGCTTCTTGGTGTCAGGAAGATCTGCTGTAGACAGGCCAGGAAAAGCACAGAGGTTGTTTATCCTGCTGTAGTTGCTCTTGGGCTTCCCTGGGCTGAAGTTATTCTGAATAAAGGGAGCAGGAATGAGAAACTACTTTCTGGGAGTGCTATTCTACTTATTCTTTGATGAAGTGGATGGCAAAAGCCATTTTCACTCATAGGATAAGTTCATAAGTTTAATAAGTTCATTCAGGTTGCAAGGAACCTTGAGAAGTCTCTATCCCAAGCTCCTCCTCAAATCAGGGTCAGCCATGGGTTCAGACCCATTTATATATGGGTTCATGCATACCAGCTTTTTCCAGTCCAGCTTTTTACCCATCTATAATGAAAAGCAGATGGCCTGTAAAAGCTTTGGAATGGTCAGGATGAAAGTCAGCAGCATCTTTCATGGAAATGTCATATTCAGAGATGGAAGAGATCTGAGAGCACATGCAAAGAGCATTTCCATGAGGATTTCAGACCATGGAGGTGCCCAGAGGAAGCTGGCAGACACTGAGACATGCAAAGTGTGATAGAGGTGAAGGTGAACTTCTCAGATGCATCCTTGGGCTGTCATGGGCAGGTTTATTCCTAGGCATAAGTGACTTCCTCTGGGGGGTTTTGGAATGCTTTGCCAGGAGGAAAGTGCTGATGTTTATAGTGAAATGAGCTTGGCTTGCTCTGCTTCTGTACATGGCAGACAACTCTTTTGGAAGATAATGCCTTATGTCAGTGATTCAGTTATAGCTGGTTTGGAGACCTTTTACCGTACCCGAGATAAGGCTTGAAGGATGACTTTTGGAAGAACGATCCATTCAGAGGCAATAATCACCAAGAAAAGATTATTTCAGAAAATAATCACTTATTTATTTCCCTCTTATCTCTTTTTCCCACCAAAAGCTCAGTTTAAAAAAAATGTTTGCTTTCAGGAGTAATGTCACTGATAATCAGAAGCCTCTCATTGTAAGAACATTTTAGAAAGAATTTGAGGACCAATTATATAAATGTTTCCCTTTTGTAAAAACAGCTTGGGACTTGTAAACATACTCGGTCCACATCTCTCTAAATAATTCATTATGATGAATTATTTAGTTGTATAAGCTGTGTTTCATGTAAGGAAATGCTTTTCTTAATGCAGATTTTCAGATAATTTCCAAAGGGGTAGCTGTCATTTTGTTCTTTTCCTTCTGTCTGCAGTGTGATTGATTTTTTTTGTCATGAGTGTGTTCTTCAGGAGTGGCTGATACTTGTCAAGGTGACTTCCTCAGCAATGACAATGATGAGACCTTTCAGCAGAATGAGGCTTAGCAGAAGTCAAGGAGTCCACTTACTACTGTAGACGTGAAGAGGGCAGATTTTAGAATCATTGTTCATTTTCCAGAAGAAATCAAGGATGACGACTTCAAAACATGGGAGAGGAGTAAAGGAAATGCTGTTATTGCCCAAATTTTTTTTTTTATCAGTGCTCCTTCATTTTTGAGGCTTATCTGTGAAATTAACTCCAATTTTGTTCTATTTTTATATTTTGCTAACTCTCTTGCACTTTCTTTTCTCTCCTCTTCCTTTTCCTCCCTCACAAACAGATGAGTTTGATGACAGCATGAATGAAACAAAATGTTGGCATGGTCTAGCTGGATTTGCTGACAAGAAAAACATTGTTAAATGTGAGACATATGCCTTAATGTGTGACTGTAATTTTATAGAAACTTTTATATGTTATGGTTGGCAACGGAATCCCTGTAGCCTATTCTGGCTAGAAGGAACAGTGTTTCTTAGTCTTAAGACAGACACACAATCTAAAGTCAGCTGAAGTATGAGTGGTGGAGTGAATTTTGGTTATGAGCAGTTCCATTGTGTTATAAATGTGTTTTATAAATGTAGATGGTTATACAGCCATGGTGTACTTGTGATAAAGGTGATGATGATCTCATTATCAGTAGTTCTCTTTTCTGTCTTCATCCCACATTTGACATTAAACTTCCTAGAGTCACTGCAGCTCTGTTTACTCCCAGTGTAGAGCTCCAACTTGCATTGGACTAGAATATGTTCTCCAGGAGTTCATGGCTGGAAAACCAGAGGGTTATTGACTCCAGGTTGTCCTGTGAGACATTGTTTGTGCAGCCAAGACCACTGGGGTGGAGATGAATGCCCCCTTGCATTTGCGGTCTCCTCATGCAGTCTGGGAACTTGTTGAGCTGCAATCAAGTCAGCTCTTCCTGCTTGCTGAGAAACTTGCACAGAGCCTCATTCTCCCCTTACCTTCTTACTCAAGGGTCTCCATGAAAAAAGGCTGTTGCTAGTTCATGTATGGGGAAGATGATGTCATGTGAGTGTTCACTTTTTAAATGAGATTCTGGTCATGAGTAGAATTTAATTTGCTTTGCTTTAGTCTTCTGTAGTGGCTTCAACTTCATCTAAAGTAGTTGCCAACCTTCTACTCTTGGACAGGGCAGAGGAGTAGCTGTTTCTAAGCCATTACACAGATAGGCTTTTAAACACCTACTTTAGGATAGAAAGTTCACACTCAAACTTCGTGTATAAAGGAGAACCTGGACAAATAGTTGAGGAAGAACTATTTCCACTGTAGATGTCTGTCATTCCACCAGGTGTATCCAGCGTTATTTACTCTCAGAAGATGGAACACACCGTGGACATCCTGGGCATTAGACCTATTCTCCAGGTGCCTTTGCTACTTGTTTTTAAGTTTCTTGCCAATATGCGGTATAGTGATCTTTTTGTTGCAGAAGATGTCACATGCAGGCCTCCTGCCTTTGTCATTCAGGTTTCCAAACCGTTCTGCTTATTGGCTTGGCAAGATGCCCCTTCTCTCATGACTAGTTAGTTGCTGTACTACAAGAAGAAAAAGAATGCTGAAACAACCCTAAGCACTGCTTCACATTACAGACTGTAGTGATAAGATGTAGTTAGGGAGCGAATGGTTTATTTGGAAAAAATGTAGCCTATTTGGAGAAATTGATTTGAACTTTGAGATTGAAAAGGCCCATGAGTCAGCTTGGATAGTAGAAGCACTATAACTGCCTTAGCTTGGTGCCCAGCTGCACCAGAACGTCACTGCGATCTACTCCACATGGTGGGGTCCTCTAGCACTGCCCTATCTCAGCCATCGTTCCCTTGCTCCCTGTAGAGATTGTTCGGAGGCAGCTTATGCACACCTCTGCGGTGGTTCAGATATGCAGTACCCTTTGTTTGGAGGAATAATTTAGCTCTTTGTGTGGGTGCATTTATGGGAACACACAGCTCCTCTTAAAGAGATACTTATGTTTCTGGTGGTTGCAGAGGTAATGGTAGTACATTAAGGAAAAAAAAAAGATATTTTGGTGGAGGAAATTTCCATTATTCACCAGTTCTTTGCAGGCAGTGTTATTAATTGTGAATATGTTATTTATAGCTTAATAGTTTTTTCTGCGCGGGGGGAGAAGGAAGGTTGGGATTTGATTGCCAAAGGGATGAGGTATATGATAGAACAGTTTCAGTTGGAAGGAACTTTAAAAATCATCTTATTCCAACCCCCCTGCAATGGGCAGGGACACTTTCCACTAGACCAGGTTGCTCAAAGACCCACCCAATATATCAGCAACAGCTTTGTGAAAAGAATTGCGGATTAAGGTCTTGTACTTGCAAATGCTGTTAGAGTGACAATGAGCAACTCCTTTCCAGATGGTGGATGGGCCATTCTGGTCCCACCTGTGGTGCCTGATTATGGCATGTGGTGCAGGCTGAGCTGATGGCGCAAATGCTGATGTGAGGGGCTGCAGCTGCTGTAGGAAGCTGTGGCCCTTCTCCAGCCTGTGAGTACACAGTCTTGTTGCTGGACTACACTGAATGATGCTAATAGGGGACCTGATGGGACAAAGAGCACTGATCTTCCAGGTTGTATGTGTATATATATATTTTATTATTATTATTATTATTTTTTGTAGAGCATACTGCATTTTGGAAGCTTATTCCAGAAATTTTCACTCCTGTTTAGTGTCCTCTTAGGACAGCTTAAACATTGCTGAGGATATGCTGAGAAGTAAACTTAAATGGTTGTTCTCTGTCCACTGTTGTGCAATGAGATACACAACTACTGAATTCTGTGGCTGCTGTTACAGAGTCTACAGGTCAGACAAGTGGGTTATCAGCAGGAATCTAAACTATTCATATATTAATTTTTTCTCTCTTCTAGTCTGGAGGAATAGAACTGCTGAGGGAGAATGTAAAAGGCTTTCTTATAATTTTAGGAACATTCTTTATCTCATTTTGTTTATGAATCCTTGACAAGTCTCAGCAAATCTACTGTGAGCCCCAAATCAGAATTGCATGTATTAAATCAATGATCTAGAAAAAAAGGAATGATCAACAAAGCAATAAAGATGTAGGAAATGTAAAATTATCAAGCTCAGCATGCGGAAACTTAACATATGAAGGAAATAGAAATTCTCTGTTGATGAATACAAGGTAATGTACAATGGAAATAAATAATTTGAATGTCTCAGTACCCCTTGCTATGTTCTAATTCTCAATGCTTGAGGGGAGAACCTTCAGAAGACTTTTCTTCATGTAAAAGCCTTTGTAAGCAAGTAGAATACTTGGTGCATAAGAGCTGGAATGAGAATTATTTCTGAAAATAAGAATTACTCATGATTATTTTCCCTCAATGAAATGTTTGACAATTAAAAAAAAAAATAAAAAAAATCTGACATAATTCTGTGGAAAGTATTGATCTTCTAAAACTTGGTTTGTGAATAAGCTGGAAACTAAGTGTACTCTAACCCTTTTAGAAAGCTCAGGCAGTTTCATTTCGAAGTGCCTACTTTCATTTCAACTTTCATTTGTCTTGGAAAACCATTCATATAGAATTGAAAAAAAACAAAAACTTCCCCAAACAAACAAACAAACCAAAACCAAAAAGACAACACAAATGAAACACACTGATTCACTGCAACACAAATTTTCAGATCTATCAAGATATTTTATTTATGTCAAAAATGCAGTTCTGTGGGAAATACGGGGTTTTCATTCTGAGTCTAACACATATAAACACACACCTACTCACACAGTCAGACAATTTCTTGCTATAGGTCCCACAGCATGCTCTCCAAAACATTGCACTGTCTTATCAGAAGTATGGAATCCCCTAAAATAGTGCATTTTAATCTGGTTGTTGTCTTCTATGAATTCTGTATTTTAAGTAGAAAGCTTCAGAAGCAGGTGACCAGAACTATTAGTGATAGAAAGACTTCCATGCTTTGGATTTGCAAAGAATTAAAATGTTATTTCAGTTGTGAATATGAAAAACTCCATAACTAAGAAATCAGTTACTGAATTTTAAGCTCCTATCATAGAAATTAATGAAGTTAACTGAATGTAGAAGGGTTCTTACACCTGTTCTTAAGGTCAGGAAGGTAGATGACATGCCAGACTAGGTGCAGGAGTGCACTGCACAACTAGCTGCTGAGTACTAAGATAATAATCAGATAAATTATTTACATTTTCTTTTTTCATAATTTTTAGTAATGTAGGAGGAGGATAAAATTATGTAAAAGTGAAAAGCAATACACTGAATGTAGATTAAAAAATATTTTTAAGCCATGAAGCTTACCAAAAAGAAAGAAGGGGAAGGGCAGGGAAGGGAAGAAGGGCTTAGCAAAATTTTAAAAAGGAAGTGAAAAAAACCCATACTATTCAATTTTACAGACAGTGAAAACTTCCACAGTTACAGCATGAAATTAAAGTCTCTCGTGTCTGTGTAGAGGCTGAAAAAGAGGCTATATTCCCATCAGATTCATTTTTTGCATCAAGTAATATCTGACAGCAATTATGACAAAACTTGCTCATCGGTAAATGCAGTCTGTAACTTTTCATTGCAGGATTATTTTTACTTCTTATTGAATCCTCTTTCATTGGTCTTGCTGTTGCATATATGCATATATGCTTTCAGTATTCGTCTCCGGTACGCTGAAGTCAAAGCTGATACCTATTTCTTGGTTCATAAGTCCCTATCCATACATAGAAGACACTGTATGTTTTTTCTTTATTTGGTGCTGATATTGGTAGGCCATAGTATGCATAACATTAGACTTTATTGCATAGACAACTATATCTGTATTTTGCTTCGCTTCTTAAATGTCACAGTGCATTCCTTGCTAAAAGGCATTCATATATCCTGGTTTTGGTGCTGTGTGCTGTCTTCTGCAGTAATATATGTATTTTAAAATATGTTAATTAACTTTCTCTGGTTCTTAAAATGCAGTGCTCATGATTGCACATTTAAAACATGAAGGTTAAAGGCAGCAAAGCCCTAGTGGGCAAACTTCTTTCTTTTTTTTTCTTCCCAGCTTAGAAATGCCCCTCCACACCTTGTCCCCATTTTTTCATCTTTGCCAGAGTCTTAGGATGAGACAGTGGTCTAAAGTGGCTGGGGGAGGTTCAGATTGGATAATTTCTTCTGAGAAAGAGTGCTGAGATATTGGAACAGGAAGCTTAGTGAGGTGGTGGAGTCACTGTCCCTGGAGGTGTTCAAGAAAAGGGTAGATGTGGCACTGAGGGGCATGGTTTAGTGGATGTGGTGGGGATGGGTTGATGGCTGGACTAGATGATCTTAGTTGTATTTTCCAACCATAATGATTCTGTGATCTACCCTAGGTCACAGGTAGGATGGAGGCAGAGCTACATAAAGGAGCTTTCGATATAATGAAATTTTCATAGTGTTGGTGGCCCTTCTTATTTACCTGTCCATATACTGCAGATTACCAAAGAAACAAGGGAAATAATTCCACAACTGCATTGCATCGTTGCTGCTTCATGAAGATCGGTCCAGATACAATGCCCCATGAGAAATAGGGCCTGAAATCAGTGTTGTTTCAGCACGTAGCACAATTGGTTTGCTCATCTCTAGCCTCATGGACATGTTCTGCTTTATACTTCTTGCTAACTTGCCTTCAGCTCCAGTTTTCTTATTTTTGTTGCCTTTGCATGGAAACATGCTGCATTTCAGTTACATTTCAGCATTAAGGCCAGCATGTTTGAGTTTGTTCTTCCATCTATCCTTCTAACCAATGGGCAAGACAGAGAGCTCTGTTGGCTTGTCTCCTCTGCTTTTGAAGGTTAGCTTCTTTCTTTCCATTCTCCCTTATTTTCAAAATTAAATTGTATTTCTCATAGAATTTTAGAATAGCCTAGGCAGAAGAGACATTAAAAGATCATCAGGTCCAAACTTCTGTGAGAAAAGGGAGCCTAGATGAGGTTATCCAACACCTTGTCCAGTTGTATCTTGAAAACATCCAGTGATGGAGGTTCTTTCACATCCCCTGGGAGATTGTTCCAGTGATTCATTGTTCACACTGTAAAAAAATTATTTCTTACATCAAGACAAAACCTTTTCTGGTGCAGCTCACTCACAGTTGCCCCTTGTCTTCTCCATGTGGCTCCTTGTGAAGAGAGCCTCTGTTATCTTTGTAGCTCTGTTATCTTGTAGTATTCCAGCCAGTACTGGAATACTGTGATGAGGTCCCCACCCCTCCCAAGCATTCCATACACTAGGATCAGAAGACCTGAATCCTTCAGCTTTTTTTTTTTTTTTTTTTTTTTTGCCTTGTGGGGCAAGTTCTACAAAACTGTTACTGGGTGCAGCACTTAGGGACATGGTGAGGTGGACACAATGGCGATGCAGTGATGGCTGGACTAAATGATTTTAGTGGTCTTTTCCAACCTTAATGATTCCACAATCTCTGTGGCCCTCCTTTAGATCCTCTCCAGTCTTTCTCTGTCTTTTTTGGTTTGTGGGAACCAGACCTGGACAGTGCTCCAGGTGCAGCCTAACAGGCATTTCTCATGCTTCCAGATTCCCTGCCCAGTTTGGATAAGTGATATTAAAGGGGATTTATCATTATGCTTCCTAATCACATAAGAAATGTTAAAAGTAAAGTCCTTACTTTATTTGACTTAGGTGTTTGTCTCACTGGGAAGCAGAATATGGGTACTCCATCATCAGTATCTTGTTCAGCTTTAAAAATTTAACAAGTTCCTGCAATCAACTGAAGTCACTCAAAACTAAATCTCCTATTTTTAATTATATCTGCAGCCCCTTTGTGTTAGGTGGGCTTGGGGTTGCTTTGTTTTCTAGTACAAGAAGATGGATCATGTGGCATTTTAATGAGCATGGTCATGATGGGTTTATGGTTGGACTAGATGATCTTAGTGGCCTTTTCCAACCTTTGTGATTTTATGATTTTATGATCATCTGCATTCTTCCTTTAATTTGCTGGCTTCCTTTTCTGTACCTGCTTTCTTTTCCTTCTAACCTATGAGCGATCTCTTCTTCACCAAAATCTCAGCATCTTTCCCATCACTCTCTTCTTCTACAGCTCTCTTACCATCTTATACTCTCCATATTAGGTAAAGGACAAGGCTTGAGAGGACTTAGTTCCTCTGCTATCTGTCTTCTGGAAGGACCCCCATCCTCATCTAATCCAGGGAAATTATAGAAAGAAAATGACAGTCTTTAATGTTGTCCTCTGTAAGCATTTGCAACTAATTATGAAAGCTACAGCTACCATGAGAGCAGATGATAAACTCCTTGAACAGGTCTCTGAAGACTGTATTAGAAGCAGATGAGTCACAGTTGCACCAGCTGATTGCAAAGAAGTGGGTGGGAGGGGAAGAGGCCATGTACTTTGTTCTGCAAGGTATGAATAAAAGAGCTGTCAGCAGGCCCTGGAAATGAGCAGGGGTGAGTTTAGACTGACAGATCTGCAGCAGGGAGATGGAGGCAGCTGAGTCAAAAAAATGAAGCGTGAGCTTTTGAGTCAATTCACACCTTGGAAACATCCCATCCCAACGAGAGTGGGAGATCAGTTGAGGAATGCTGTTTTGTGGAGCTATGCAGTTAATCACGTAGAGTGGAAGGCTTATTGGTCTTGCTGTTTGTGTGTAGCTTCTTGAATATAAATGTTTGGAATTAGAATGCACTCTGATTTGAATCAAATTAATAAATGCATTTAAGTTCCAGCATTTAAGATTGGGGTGAAACTATCTACATATGTGGCTCAATACCCCTTGCTTGCCCCATGATCTTGCAGAATCTGGAGTGTGTTGTATTTGTTTTGCAGTAAACTGCAGCTTTTTTTTTGTGGAAAACTCACAGCACTGGAAACTGAGAAAATTCCTTTCCACATGTTGCTGTTCAGCCCAACTGTAGTTCAGAGAATCATAGAATTGTTTGAGTTGGAAGGGACCCTTAAAGGCCATCTAGTCCAACTCCCCTGCAATGAACAGGAACATCTCTAGTTAGATCAAGTTGCACAGAGCCTGGTACATCCAGTTAATGTGTTACAGCACTAGATCAGAAGAGATCTGTCTGCTGTGTGAAGCTAAGCTTTGGCCTGTTGTTCCTGAGGGAGTCCTTAGGGATAAATGTAGCCATGTGGACAAGAACTTCTGCAAGTGCTGCTCCACTGATGGATGATGTTTCTTGTGGGTCCCATTAGTTTGCAGTGTTCCACTGTGAACGGCTCTTTGTATGATTTGTGCTTTTTAATGATAAGTGCAGCCACAAACATTGATATGCTACATTTAGAGATTATAGTATTGGGCAGTAACATGGAGGGTGGTGCACAGGGTTCAGAAGATACAGACATGCGTTGAATGTGGTCTTTAAGCAAGTTAGTTTTGCATGTCTTGTAAAATTCATCCAGACTAGACTACATAGTCTTTTCTGCTCCATATGAGGACATAATGCACTTACCAACTTTGACACGCCTTGCTAGGGTTTTTGAGGCATCACTTGGCCTTTTGAGATGTGCATTTTAGCTTGCTACTTTTAGCATGCTATATGATACATAAAGCAGAATACAGTCTTGCAGATGGATGGACAGTGGAGGATGGAGAGCCATGAGTTAAGTTTAGCATGGAGCCAGCAATGCATTTCATATTATGAAAATAAGAAGCTATGAAGGACTCATGACTGGAGGATGAAGACAGTGTGAGAACGTAGTCTTCTTGCAGCAAAGAAAAGCAGTCCACACTGGTTGATCTGGAAAAAAAAAATCACAGCATTCTAGGGCAGGTCAAAACAATTCAGGCAGACACATCATCAATAACTGATTATTTGCAGCTAAAATTAGACTTGGAATTGGCATTTTGTATCTTAATTAAAACAAAGCTATCTTTATCAATAAGCTATGACAACTTTGAGGAGACATTTCCTAGTGAATGTTAATTCTTCAGTCGCTTTTGATTAGTAGATAAGGATCGATTTTAATGTAATCCTCTCCTGAGGTCCATTTGTGTGCTCTTCCTCAGTATTGAATTACATAGCTGGCCTTGTTCCAGGCACAGGTCCCCCATCAAGACAATGAAATCACAGCCACAGAGATGCTCATTTGTGTTTTACAGTATGCCATTTATTTATTACAATGGTCTCAGAAGACTTAGCGCCTTGGTGAGATGTTATCTTAGGCTTCAGATCTCTGTCAAACTTTATTACTTTCTTTTCAGTTCAGTTTGCACATAGCTGGCTTTTGAAGATCGGAGGGGAAAAGGTAAGGCAGGAAAACAATGTCATATTTAAAATGTAGGTCTAGTGAGATTTCCCTGGGTGCACAAACTGAATTTCTGAATTTCAGTCTGGGAAGAAATGTTACTGGAGGAAATCAGAGAAATGCATTACCTTGGAAGGAAATGGGTCTTTTAAAAAGATGTCCCCATCTGGCTCATGTGTGAGCTTTGGACAGCCAGCTCTGAAAGAAGCTGTCCCTAAATTGTGCCAAGTTACTGAAATTGTTCTTTTAGGGTCCCCGTGAAGCTGGTGGGATTCAGTGACATTGGTCCTCACTGAGCAGAGAGGAGCTCTCGTGTCTTTGTTTTCTGTTTCAAAGTTGTTTCTTAGAAATTGAGAGTAATTAAAGCTATGAATAATCCTTCCTAGGAAAACTGGAAAAGCTTCATAAAAAGTAGCAGAGAAGAGCTGTTGACAGTCTGGGAAGTGTAAGAGCTGGACAGCTTTCCATTTTACTCCCTCCCACCTTTCCCATCTGTAGCTCTTGTCATCAGTCAACAAGCCAGCCTGGAGACGGTGAGAGCTAAGGGGTGTACATTCCCTTAAGGTTCAAGACATCTTTCCTTTCCTCTCTGATATCCTTTAATAGTCAGCATGCTATGTTCCTTGACCTGCACAGTTGCGATCTGGAAGCTATCTTGCAACACCTGACTGGTTTGGTGGCACCTGGAGTTATATGAGTATCTCTTGAGAGTGGGAACTGATCTCTTAACTGAGCCTATAAGATTAATTCTGAGCCTGCCAAGGCTGAAATCTGAAGTGGAAACATATATATAATTTAGACAGGAAATATAAAACATTATGGGATTCCTTACACTGTTGTAAACAATATTCTGTATCACTTTGTTTATGTGATTTGGCATCTCTAGAAGAATTAATGCTCTGTGATCTTGCTAAGAAGGATGCTGTGCCAGGGTGGAATGGAAGTAATGTGAGACAAGAGTGACTGATATTCCTTGAAATGAGGAATATGAGAGATACACAGCAGCAGACTAATTATGTAGCTTGTCTTCTTTATTTTTTCAAGGAAGGTCACATTCCTAAGATTACGGTAAAATGGAGAAGTCAGTTATTCACTGTCTTGGATCTGATTATTAGTAGATAGCAGGTTTATCTTTATATACCTGTGAGGTGTGGTAGGAGTTCTGAACAAGCAAGATAGACATAATATCTTGTATTTTGCAGAATGAATCTTTCGTGAAGATTCACCTTAAGTATATGTTCAATTTCATTTACTTGATTATTTTTTTTTGGTAGCAATACCCAGGGTTCAGGGTAGATAATTTATCATCTTCGACTGTCATTCAGCCAATATCTCACCTGTAATCCAGGTTGTGCAGATTCATTAACAACAATACAATATTTCATGTTTCCTGGAACTACACAAAATTCTGGGAGGTGATGTAACTGCATTTTTTTTTTTTTTATTTTTAAACAGTGATCCTTTAACACAAGAGAAAGTAGCCTTAATTAGATTGGCTAATACGCAGAAACGTTAACCAGCTCTGCAAATTGAAATTGATGATAATTCAGATAACGTGAACACAAACGTATGTTGTTTTAAACAGCTTGTGTCTTCTGCAGAACTACAGAATCATAGAATGGTTTGGATTGAAAGGGACCTTTAAGAACAGCTAGTTCCAACCCCCCTGTGCTATAGGCAGGGACACCTCCCTCTAGATCAGGTCCCATCCAGCCTGGCTTTGAATGCTTCCAGGGAGGGGGCATCCACAACCTCTCTTCAGCAACCTGTTCCAGTGTCTCACTACCCTCACGGTAAAGAATTTATTCCTAATATCTAGTCTGAATCTATTCTCTTCCAGTTTAATGCCATTTCCCCTCATCCTGTCACTACCTGCCCTTATTAAAAGTCTGTCCCCAGCTTTCCTGTAGGCCTCCTTCAGGTACTGAAAGGCTGCTATAAGGTCTCCCCAGGCCTTCCTTTTATCACTGATGTACCTATAGAATTTCTTCTTGCTCCCCTTTATATCACTGGCTAGATTTAATTCTGAGTTTTAGCTTTCCTAACCTTATCCCTAGCTGTTCAGACAGCTTCTTTGTAGTCCTCCCGGGTAACTATTCCTGCTTCCACTCCCTGTAGAGTTTCTTTTTGTGCTTAAGTAAGTCCAGAATCTCCCTGTTGACCCACAGAGGCCTCTTGCTTGCATTCCTTTTTCTTGAGATGCGCTGCTTCTGGACTTGGAGGAGATGGTTCTGGAGTACTGACCAGCTTTCTTGGGCCCCTCTTCCCTCCAGGGCTTTATCCTATGTCACCCTGCCAAGCAGTTCCCTGAAGAGTTTGAAATCTGCTCTCCTGAAGTCCAGAGTAGCAAGCTTGCTGCACACCCTCTTTGATACCCTAAGGATCTTGAATCCCACCATTTCATGGTCACTGCAGCCAATACTGCTTCACATTACTCACCATCCCCTCCTTGTTGGTGAGGACAAGGTCCAGCACAGCAGGTCTTCTTCTGGGTTTCTGTACCACCTGGAAGAGTAAATTATCATCAAGACATTCCAGGAACCTCTTCAATTTCTGATGCCCTGCTGTGTTGTCCCTCCAACAGGTATCAGGGTTGTTGAAGTCCCCCATGAGGACCATGTTTTGTGAAAGCAAAGCTGCTCCTATCTGTTTACAGAGGGCCTTGTCCAGCAGTCTGCACCCTTGCCTTCCCTTTAACCCTAATCCATAAGCTCTCTGTCAGCTCTTCGTCTGTCCCCAGATGGAGCTCTATGGACTCCAATTGGTCATTGATGTGGAGGGCAACACCCCCCTCCCCTTTTTCCCTGCCTGTCTTTCCTGAAGAGTTTATACCTGTTTACTCCTACATTCCAGTCGTGAAAGCCATCCTGTCATGTCTCAGTGATGCCAGTGACATCATAGCCCTGTAGGTACACACACACCTGCAACTCTTCTTGCTTGTTCCTCCATGTTCCATGCATTAGTGTACAGGCATTTGAGTTGGGCTCCTATTGAGGCTGATTTACCAATTGGAGTTCCCTTATCCTGTACCTTAGGTGCTGTCTTACTAGTCTGTGATCTAGCTCCAGGCCCAGGGCATCCATTACCATCACCAGCCTCAAAGTGGGATGGTTTGAGGATCCCCTTCCCTGGCAACTCTAGTTTAAAGCCCTCCTGTTAAATTGGAAAGCTAATTGCCAAAAAAGCTTGTTGCTGTATTGTGCTGAGGAGAGAAACCTCCCATGCAAAACTGAAAAAAATGAAATAGGATACATTCAAAAGTGCAGGACTAATTGAAAAAGTCCTTCTGATTGGTTTATGTATTTCAGACGTCTTTGCAAAGCTGTGGAAAACTTGCATAATTCTGTTTCTTCTGTTAATTTTGGGCTTCTGCAGTCTTGTTTCTTGCAAAATAGGGGCCTTTCCACGCTGTGTCTCCAAAGACCCTGTGGTGTACATCTGAGTTGTGCTTTCTTGGGACACTGTCTCGCTTGACTAGTTCATTTTGTTGTATGATAGCTGGCAAGGATGATGAGGAATGTTGAATTTTCCTTTTTTGTTTCAGAGTTTCTTCATTCTCCTGTGGCTAAATCTCTCCATGCAAAGAATTTTTTTTGTTCCATTTCATTTTCCTGGATGTTAGTGGCTTTCTCCCAACTCAAAGAAAGCCTTCAGTAAGCAAGCCGGTTCTATTTTTGTGCCTACCTTGCTGTGTGCAAGTTGGAAGTTGTTCCTTACTGCAGCAAGCTCCCTACTGTTGTGATGAGTGTTAGAGCCTTGGGGCTTCCACACACCTGAACTGTGTGGCTGCATTCCGTATACTTGTCTCACCAGAAAAGACTCCATCCTACAGTGAAAAAGGGTGTTTTTCAGCCCACTGGTTTATGTGAGGGACTGAAGGGAGGCTGCAGATCTTTGATTGCCACAAATCAACTAGTAGATCTCTACGTGCTTTTAAAGCCAGTAGAGCTGTTGCTTAAATTTGTTTGATTTTACTAGGAATGTGAGGAAACGCATTTTGGGAGCAGTCAGTCCAGTAGTGCCAACTCAGTATCTGACAGACAACATGAAGTAATATCACAAAGAGTAAAGCACAGTGATTTGGAGCATGTTGTGGATAGCAAAATGTCATTTCCTGTGGGTTTGCTTGCTCAAATTTAGGCACTATTTTTGCACTTTTAACTGGAACCCCCTGTGCTTTGGGGGTTGTGCCTCCAAAGTCAGGTTAGGCTGCAACTGGGCTTGAATTGCCATGTATCCAGGTTGATCTCAGTATCAAGTTTTGTCTGAAAAAAAGATAAAAAAAACATATTGCAAACAAGATCCATGTATAAAATTACTCATACCTGGTGAGCCCAGCTTTTGCACGTTGCATTGGAAGAGCATGTATAAGGCAAGTCATATAGCAAGTCATTTGGTGTTTCATTAGTATAAGAATAATTTTACTTATTTCTTGTCTAGTGAGACAGCATTTTAGTTGAGCTCACTGCTTTGACATAAAGAATAGAAGCATTTCTTAGGACTTTATCAATTCAGTACACCGCAGTAGATAATTTCCTTTTGATTTCTGTCGTTTCTGAGCTATATTAACACTGTTCTTCCTCTGCTAGTGATTAGAGTTGTTAATGGGTCTGGGGTAAGGCAGTCTGGTTGGTGCCCAAGTGACTCTGTAGATCAATAGATCTACAGAGAGAGGTGACAGCACTCTGTGGTCAATTAGTTGTCAGTGATTTTGGTGATATCGTTCAATATAAGAAAAAGTAAAGAGTTCAGGGCCTACTCTGAAGCAAGAATTAAATTTGTTGTGCAATATAAACATCACTGATAACTATCAGCACAGTGAAAATATAAGGAGTTTCAACTAGTTATTGATACTTTAAGTTATTGAAATCGGGTGTGAAAAGCAGAGGAGCTTTTCTTCATACCTCCTTTCAGCTGCAGTATTGCTAAAGCACCTGAGATGGACATGGTCAGTGATTACAGTCAGTCACTGAGGCAGGTAAGATGCTTCTTGAGAGGTCTGCCTACCTAAAACAATCTGCTGGTGCCTAAATGAAACACATACAGCTACAAAAAGTTCTTTTGTCAAGACAGGGATGGATTCTCGGAAGTAAGGTCAAGTTATTTATTGGCTTGAATTAGACCAAGATTTCACCTGCTAGTTTTTCAGATTTAAGCCTTCTGATGCTTACTGTTGGACAACCAGTAGCTTCTGCAAGAGCCACAGATGGGAGTTGAATATCCCTGTAACCATTTCAGACATGACATTCTTTTTCAGTTTGTGTGCATCCAGCAATTTTTTAATTATAGTACCCAGCACTTACAGCTATTTACCTCTTCAAAGTACTGCACAATTATTAGCAAATTAATTACTACTTCATTACCCTGTGAAATACTGTGATAGTTACCTGATTATTGGACAGTCCTCCAGTGAATGAGAATAACCATGTAGGTTATAAGAATAGGTCACGTATGGTAGAAAACTCAAATAAATGTTTACTAAAAGCTGAGACCACCTGTCCTGTCTGTTCTGGACCAGACTCTGAACAACCTGATCTAGCTGTAGATGTCCCTTTTCATTGCAGGGGAGTTGGACTACGTGACCTTTACGGGCCCCTTCCAACTCAAGACGATTGTGTGATTCTATGATGACTTGCACTGCAAAGTTTATTTGCTACCATATAAATCCTGTAACATGGCAGATGATCCGAGAACAGGAAGAGTGCAGGGATGTTTCTGCAGTCATAGCAGCCGTCGTGGGAGCTTCTTCTATTCACTTGAGAATGCATTTTGCTGGGAGTGGTTTAATAGACAGAGTACTGTCATCTCTGCAATCTTCTCCAGAGAAATGGGAATGGAAATGCTGTGGTTGAAAGGAATAATATCTGAAGTGTTGCAATTAAGAGGAAGGTTTGAGTGGACAGAAAATCTGACCTATCTTTTTGGAAAAGGGGAGCTTCCATTTAATTAGTATTCTTTCTTTGCCTTCTACAAATATAAGTATTTCCTTCTAAGAAAATATGATCTAACGTGAGGATTAATTAGACTGTTAACCACATTTATCTCCTTTACACAAGAGATCATTCCCTGATGAGAGGGAAAAAGGGATGTTTTAAAAAGAGTAATGAAAATATGGCAATTTAGAAAATTAACATAGTGTAGTAGCTGATGCAATTTTTTTTCTATTTATAAGACCAAATATGTTAGGCTGTCAGAGCCTCGAGAGCTAAATGCTGGGAATGATGAACCCCTAGTGCCAAGGCTGTACAAACAAGCAGGAGGAAGAGTTGCTTGCTGAGGGCTAAGAAGAGATCTAAATGACATGGGAATTGTTCTGTGCATAATAAAGCTCCAGTTTCTGTGCTCCCTTTTACAAAGTCTACAAGTTTTAAAATGCAAATGTGGCTGTTTAAATGTATTTATCATACTTAGGAATCTTTAGGGTTTCCACTTGATGGTTTTGCATAGATGTTTTTATGGTGAAGGTATGCGTTTAACATTTGAGAGTGATAATGGGATATTTAGGTTATTGGCATGAAAAGGCAGCTTCTCCATCTAATAGCTTTCTCATACTTCCTACCTGGGTTGTCTAATGGACTCCATGCTGATTTGGTTTAATAAAATATTGGGATTAGAAGTCACCAGCTGCCTTGAGAAGGAAGCAACCACACATCTCTTGTAAGAATTAGACTTCCTCCTATCTGACAGTAAAGTAAGTGGAAGTTATGGACAGGGGAGACTAGCAAACACCTGCTTAGTTTTAATTTCTGTTGAGATTATAGGTTCTTTGTTTGAGATTGTGTGTTCCGAGCTCATTCTCTCCTTAGTCTTTCTTTTGTTCATTTCTCTCCTTGATGGATTTGTTCTTGTTCTTTGGAACTTTTTTTTTTTTTTCTTACAGTAGGTTATGCATCTGTTTTTCCAGTACTGTGTCTCTTTCAGCTGGAGTTTGTGCTAGAGACACTAAGTCACTCATTTGGCCACTAGATGCTCTTGCCAGATTTGTTCCTTGCCACTAAAATAAAACTGACAGCACGTCTCTGTGCTTTTCATTTAAAGGAATGGACCTTCCTAGCTGGCAGTACCCTCTAGTAAAAAGGATGGTTGTACTGTGAACATTGTTTATGCGTATGAAATTATCTCATTCTGAAGATATACTTTAGATTCTGCTTTATGGGATTAGGAATAAAATCCTCACATTTTTAGTTTATTCTAGCACTTTAAAATTTAGCATTTTGATTTTTTTTTTCAAAAGGTTAATGCAGACATGTTGAATAAATAGTTCTGTACATCGTATTTATATAACCCTTTTTCTGGGCCGGATTCCAGATTTTCTTGATTTCATATGTTTTATATCTCCTAAGGAGAGACTAATTCTATGTTAATTACCATATTAGGGTTGACTCATTTAACAAATATGGTTTGTGATTTATATAACTTTAACAGCACTTTACCTGCTAACTTTTTAATCAGATGTTTAATTCCATTAATCTTGAAAAATAATAATAATAAAAAACATTTATATTCTGCTCACTGGCTACATTTCTTTTTTCCTGTTACAGAATACCCTAGAAACTCTCCAGGCTCCACCAACTTTTAAAAGCAATGGGTTACCTAGGTGCACATGCAGGCACCTAAACTCAGATATGGAGCCAGATCCCCATATAGAGAGGTTCTTTAAATATTTTGTCATTGCATGGTAATATGTTCCTGATAGTCAGCTCTTTCTCTTCATTTCGTTGTTGTTGTGTCTTCCACATTGACTTTGAACACCATTTCATGAGTATTTGATGTAATTTTCATAACATGGCATTACCAATAGATATACTGTGACTACTTCATCCCACGTTTCCCTGTGTCCCACTGCGTTATTGTTTTCCAGCAGTGGTGACTATCTGCGTTACCTATGAGTTTCATAATTTGTTCCAAATTCCACTAATGTTCCTGTGACTTTTTGTCTACCAAAACCATCTCAATCTTATTCATTTCAGTCAGATGTTAAAAAGAAAACAAATTCTTGAAGTCCTCAGATGAAGCTTGGATGTACCTTACTGAAGAACCACACATTGTTCGTAAACAATCATGCTGTCTGCAGTGTTTAATATATACCTTATTTAGTCTAGGAAGACAGGCTGAGAGAGCTGGGGCTCTTCAGGCAGGAGAAGAGAAGGTCTCTGACGAGACCTTATAGCAGCCTTCCAGTACCTGAAGGGGGCCTACAGGAAAGGGGGGAGGGATTTTTTAGAAGGGCAGGTAGTGACAGGATGAGGGGAAATGGTTTTAAACTGGAAGAGGGTACATTTAGGCTAGATATTAGGAAGAAATTCCTTAGTGTGAGCATGGTGAAACACTGAAACAGGTTGCCCAGTGAGGTTGTGAATGCCCCCTCCCTGGAAGCATCCAAGGCCAGGCTGGATGGGGCTTTGAGCAACCTGTTCTAGAGGGAGGTGTCCCTGCCTATAGCATGGGGGTTGGAACTAGATGCTCTTAAAGGTCCCTTCCAATCCAAACCATTCTATGATTCTACATTTGTCTTAGTATATATTGTATACTATCCTTTCCTGAAGCATTAAATATTTTGAAAGACACCCTGATCTGCCTCTTATCAGCCATGTTCAGAAGTGTTTAAAGAGGGAGTTTAGGTCTAGGAAAAAAATATAATGAGACTGCAGTAAAGAAAAATGTGGGTTGGTATTTGTTGTCCAAGCACATCTGCCAGATTCCCAGATTGTCAGTTCTAAAGCTGTTGTGTTAAATATTAGTTAAGGAAACACTTATGGGTTGAAGTGAGAATGGATGGTTGGCACTTGTGGAAGGCTGTTCAATACTATGAGCAAGCTGATGGAGCACAGATTGCCTGGTGTAATGAAAGAAGAAAAAAGTATTTCATCCAGTATTATTTAACTTATTCGTCAGTGACTTGGGATAGAATGTCTCCTTAGCAAGTCTGAGCAAGAACTGAAACTCAGGAAGTTCTGTCTGAATGTGTGGAAACACTTCTGTACTCTGTGGTGACTGAGCCCTGCCACAGGCTGCCCAGAGATGTTGTAGAATCTCTTCCTTGAAGATATACAAAAGAAGCCTGGCGTATTTCTTTAGGTGTCCCTCCTTGATCAGGGTTTGGACCAGATGGACCCAGGGATCCCTGCCCAACTTCAGCCATTCTGGAATTATCTGATTCTATTTGAACTAGCCCAAGAAAAATACTACATGAAGCACTTTGCAGGGATTCATAGCTCTCATGCCTGAGCATTTCATTTTAGCCTTTGAGCTAAGTGAGTGAAGAGTGCTATTCGTACCCTTTTTTTTTTTTTCTTTTTTTAAGGGAGTAGAACCATGAAAAAGCTAAATTACTCATCCAAGTCACCTAGAAAATATGTCACAACAGAAAAAATTTTGATTTCTTGTATCACAAGATTGAATAATGTTCTTTCAGTCATGCTTTCACATTAAGATGTGAGCATAGTGCAAGGCTATTTTGTATTGAATAAATATGTATGCAAGAGTAGGGATGTGAAATTAAGTTCTGGAAAGGATACGGGGGCTGCAGGAAGCCCAAACTGGAGGGCGGGGGAAAACAAAACAAAACAAAACAAAAAACCAGATCATGTTTGCTGTGGATCTAGCCAAGAAAAAAATGGTGGAGCAATCCAAGTAATAATGAGCTCAAGTCTAAGTTCAACACAATGTTCAAAGTGAATAGAAATGATGGTTAGAGTAACTTTCTGGCTCTTAACCAATTACACTGGCTGAAGTGACTGTGAGTAAAACAGAGTAAAAATTCATAGACAGAGGAAAATATTTTGGGAGTTCATAAGAGTTGCCTTCCTTTATATATTTTCCTTTGATTAGAAATTGGCTGTTGAATTCCTTCTGCATTCTTACTGCCATCCAAGAGTGACAGCAGTCACCCTCGGCTGTCTATGAAAATCCACAGGAGACTGGCACGTGATGGACAGATCCTAATTCCATTTCTTCTCAGCTGTATTATGAAAATTTGATATTTCTTTGTATAAACCTTGGAAACCCCAATTTATACAGAATACCGAAACATGTCTCTTCAGAGATCAGACAACCAACCCCAGGTAGAAGTATTTTATTTTCTGTCCAAGAAGAGCTGAAACATTTTAGTTTTCAGTAGCATCAGACAACTACATGACACCTCAGAGACCATCTAATGATGATGAAGAATGTAATTCGTTAGACAGCCCTTCTGATTCATTTGAACTCTATGAGATAAAAGCTCTTATGCATATATAAGAGTGGAATTTTTCAGTGGAAAAACAGGTGACCTTCCAGAAGCTGAAAAGAGCTTCCATGAGTCTCACTACTCTATAAGAAATATTTTCTTGGAGTGTTCTTTCTTTATTGTTGAAGGTGAAATGATTGGCTAGTAACGAAAGTGGAAATGTTAAAAAAAAAAAAAATCTAAATCGGTAAAACTCTGTGATTCTGTAGCAGGAATCACAACTGTACTGGGGTTTCTCTTGGTTTCTAGCCATTCTTGGAAGAGGAGGGCAGCAAATCCAGTTCTCATGGGGCTTGCTGCAGAAGCCCAGGCTATAGCAGAAATGTACTTCGATGTCTGACTGTTTTCACTTCTGTAACTTGTTTCAACATCGTTCATCTTTGTCAGCACCATTAAACTTGAGGGTGCCTTTTTTGGTTTTGAGTATGAGCCAGGGTGCTCCCTCAGCAGCAAATTCTAAAGCTCAGTGAAGTGAGAGATGAGACAACAACATACTGACTGGCTGCAATTTGGAGCATTTCCAGTACAAATGACAAAAACACACTCTTAAAATTTCAGGGTCTGCTCTTCAGTGTTGACATGCCCTTGGCATGTTTATAAAAGTCTTCATTCACCACCACTCTATGCTTCGAATGAGCGCTCAGGATATTTTCAGACACTGTAGCAGTGGATGTGCTCAGATACGGAACAAAGCCATGCTGTTATCAGGACTGTTGCAGGGATTGCTGCCATGCTCCTAAACAAGAGGAATATGTTCTTCTTGAGGTTTAGACTTATCTATTAGATATAATCATCCGAGCAACAAGCTGGGAATTTAAATATAGAAGTGTCCTGTATTTGCAGTATATAATTCAGCATGTGTGCGTAATTCTGTGCATGTGTCTGTGTGTGCATGCACACATGTTGGTAAGCATATGTCTTCTTTCAGTCTAGAATAAACATATTTTGATCAAGCATCAGCCTCAGCCACAGGGTTTCTTTCCTTCTAGTGGCTGTGGTCTGCTGACTAAAGAAATCTTTTGATAGTGATAAATCTTCATAACTGGTTTCGGTCTTTAAGAACCTAACCATATTCCTTCTCCCTGCTTAAGACTGAGAAAGAAAATACTATTTCTTATTGAAACATTTAGCCACCATTTTGTAATGACAAAACACTCTGAGCTGTTGACAGGCAGAGAGGAATGAAGACAGACTTCACAAAATACAGCATGTAGATACCTCCCATGTGTACTTCTTGCTGCAGTACAGTGTAATAATACACTCACTCTGCTCAGTTGGAATTTTATGTTTCAAAATATAAAAACTTCATATGTTTTAGTGTGAAAATCTCTGAGAAGGAGAGGTGGGAGCTGTTTCTTTACTTTCAGTTGTTGACTGGGTATAGCAGAACTAAAATTTAATTATGAATTTACCTCAAACTCAGTTACATTGGGCTCTTCAAATTCAAGGCATCTTCCAGGTATTTCAGCTGTCATCTTGCTAGTTAAATGCCTAGACATATCTGACCATGTTTCTATACCAGGTTGACACCTCTATCTGATGTCCAGGCTACATTGAGCTTTCTTTACTGAAATCCTGATTGAAGAGGATTATTGGTTTAGAGACTGTTAGATCAGATGCAATCTGTGGCTGAATATTTGTTTATTGTGTACAGAATAAGATGCAAAAAGGAAGAATTAACCTTAAAGTTTTCTGATGCTGTTTAACTTATCAAAAAAGAGAGGCAGCATTTCCTCAGGGTTGAGAGAGGATTTTAGCATGGATAAAGAGAGAAACAACATTTTCCTCATCCTGTAAAGAATCCTGCTGTCCCAGGTATGTCCCATATATGTATACAGCCCAGGAAGTATGGCTCCTAAGGTCAATTTTTATATGTACCAAGGTTTGAAGGAAGATAATAGCTTTTATGAGGAAAGACTGAGTGAACTGGGTCTATTCAGCCTTGAGAAAAGAAGACTCAGAGGTGATCTTAAAAATGTTTATAAATATCTTAAGTCTGGGAGTCAAAGAGACATGGCCAACCTCTTTTCAGAGGTCTGTGGGGACAGGAGAAGGGGAAATGGCCATAAACTGGAGCATAGGAAGTTCTGCACCAATATGTGAAGGAACTTCTTCACAGTGAGGGTGCCAGAGCACTGGAACAGGCTGCCCAGGGAGGTTGTGGATTCTCTTTCTCTGGAGATATTCAATACCAGCCTGGACGCCTACCTGTGCAGCCTGCTTTAGGGGGTCTGCTTTGCAGGGGGGCTGGACTCGATCTCTGGAGGTCCCTTCCAGCCCTTACAATTCTGTGACTCTGTGATTCTGTGATTTTGTATTTTCTTGCTGCCGCTCAGCTTGGGGAAACATTTTCATTTCATAAAGTCTGATATTATGGGTTGCTGGTCTTGGGAGTTTGAAGTGGTTGACTAGCAAATATTGCCATATAAAAAATTATGTTCAGATGTCACAGAAAGATGTAAATGACTTCAGTCAGTTCTTTACAATCTTCAGTTGTGGTGTGGTACCTTCAGTGTGTGATACCAGTTTCTCTAGTCTGGACATGCAGCCTTCTGTCTCTTCAGTACTGGAGCTGTCCTTGTCCTTTGAAGAAGTCATGTATCTTCCTGAGAATATTTCTACTTCTGGTGATAACAAAATCATAAAAGTTCTCAGAACTGAAAAAGAAGAAGAGAGGAAAAATTAATTTCTTAGTTAGATCACCTAATGTATTTTTTCCTATGTAACTTTACAGTATTTTGACTTGATATTCAGTGAGGTTACTTATTTCAGTCCTTAGTGCAGCAATAAGAAAAAGTGAAATAGGACATCAACACTGGAAGGCTTTTATTGGAAATCCCCCAAAATTAACATCTTTCTTCCTAGATAGGTGTTGACCTTGGAAATCTTTTTTTTTTTTCCCATTGAACTAGATTCCTGATTGTTAAATTTTCAGATGACCTCTGTAATAAAATAAAGAAGCAATGACAGAAGCAAACTTAAAACTTAAGAGGAAGGAAAAAAAAAAGATTCTCCTATAATCCTTCATGTAGTTATTTTTTATCAGTAGAGGATTTTGAGAGTGTGTACATTTTCAGATTCATATCCTGCTCCCATCTGACCCGTGGTAATATTATTCAATAGCTGACTGCAGATTATAAATATAAATTCATGGGTGGAGGAATCAACCATATGTCAGACATCTTCTGCATTTTAGTTTTCCTTTATCCTTCTCCACTTTTAAAAATCTTTGTCCTTTCTCTGTTCTGAAAAGATATTTTTAAATAAATGGTCTCCAACTGGGATGCAATATAAGTAATTTACTGAGCAGAAAGGTTTTATATCATAAATCATGATTATATTGAGAAGCTTTCATGTATCAGTAAGCTGTATTATGTTTGCTCTATGTGAGGAAAGACAAATTCAACTCTTTCTTCTACAGTCTAAGGCTCTTATCAGTTTAATGTCCAGTGATTACTGCTGATAGGAAAGCACCAGTACACTTAAATCCGAGCGGAAAGTTATTTCCTCTTGACCACATCACAGATGCTTTCAGCTCAGAAGAAGAAGAAATGCTTTACTGTACACCTGAAGTTGCAGAGCTCTTCTTAAAGTGGTATCAGAATTTGTCACGTTCAGGTACACGCTATTTGAAATGGAAATTTCTACAACAGACTGGTTCTCTGCATATCTAATAGTATTGTGTACGTTCAAATTGATGTGACCACACATTTGTTAGGTGGTACCATACCTGCTATAATGAACAAGTTGGATGTGCTCTGTTGCAAAAATCATCTTTTATTTTTTAAATGAGACAAATGGTGATACACTGCACAGAAATAGCTCGTTTGTGTATGTGTTTAGAACACATGCCAGTTCAACTAACTAAATGAGAGTGAATTACTAATGGGAGATTTTTACAACAAAAGAAAATAGCTTCTATTGTTCCCACAATTTAGACTGTGAAAAATTCATTGAAATGTTAATCTTCAACCATGATCACTGCTGGCTAACAGTTACATTGATGTCCTCTTAACAACAGTGCAAGGCTCCTAAAGCAAATATATTGGCATTTCAATCTTTTCCTGGTACAAAAATTATACAGTAGGTAGAGAGCAAGTTCTGAATTGGTGGGTTATTTAAAAAAAAGATGTACCACAAATATAATTTGTTTAATAGCTATCTGAAAAAGCAGATGTGCAGATAGTGTAATGAGCTAAATGAGGTGTTGAAAGGCTTAGGTTGACACATGCATACTTCACTAACAACTTCCAGGCGGGCAGCGTACAGGTGGTTTTCAGTAATTACTAGTTACTGAGATTATTAGTGACTTGCTGATGTTAAAGTACCTGTGTACTTTATTTTAATGCACTTTGTGGTGTGGGTATAAGGGCTGATTTCCAGATGAGCTGGGCTTCCACAAATTGCACTTAATGGGAGCTGCAGGTGTTCAGAAGCTCTTAAAGAAGAGGTGAGAAAAGAGATTTCAGAAAATCTCTGATTTGCCTGTAGTGGTGTTGCAGCTGCAGCCCCTGCCTCCTCCCACACTGGAGCCAAGTAACATCAAGGCTCAAGTGCCATCCATAAGATTTTAGGAATTTAAAATCCTCTTTTCACGTGAAGACTTCCCAAAGACTTCCCAAATGTATCTCCCATTTCCCAGGAGAGAGCTCTTCCAGTGATGCAGAGAGTTGTCTGTTTTACAATGCGTCTTTCTTGATTCATTTTAATTATCCTATTTTGTACTTTAAAAATTAAACACTAATGAGAGTGCGGTTGGAGCCGACGTCTCTTGCATGCCCTCCAAATTCTTTAACCCCCACTTGAAGAAAAATTTTCTCTGACTAATCATTTTTTTTATTATTTATACACATTGGAACATTTCCACTGGGGGAAAGCCAGAATGAAGCATTCTGGAACTTCCTTCTCATTACAGAACTGTGAGTACTGGGCTCCCTGCTGTAGTTAGGAAAGAGGGAGGATGTAACACTCAACACTTTGCCTATGTTGGGTGACCTAGACACCAGGATGAGGAGTGACACTGAACTCTTTTTATTCTCTTTTTAAAAAGTCTCTTGCTTGTAATAAAAGTGCCTGGGAGATTATAAAAATGTCTCACCTAGCATTTATTTTTTAATAATCGTATACGTTTGATATTTATTTCTATATTTGTAAGGGAAGTTAAGGTGATGAGAAGAACAACATTTCCATTTAGGCTGATCTTTATTTTACCCCACTGGTGAACTTGCATTCTCTTCTAAGTCTTCTCATTCATTCTCCTGTAGGATATTTCTCAATGTTCAGCTATTTCACAACATAGTTATTAGGGAGTACTCAGGAAAACGTTGTTCCCTCTGTTGCAAAGGCCAATGTATGGATCACAGAATCACAGAATCGTAGGGGTTGGAAGGGACCTTCAGAGATCAACAAGTCCAACCCCCTTGCCAAAGAAGGTTCCCTACACCAGGTCGCACAGGTGGGCGTCCAGGTGGGTCTTGAATATCTCCAGAGAAGGAGACTCCACAACCTCCCTGGGCAGCCTGTTCCAGTGCTCTGTCACCCTCACCATAAAGAAGTTCTTGCGCACATTGGTGCAGAACTTCCTATGCTCCAGTTTCTGGCCGTTTCCCCTTGTCCTGTCTCCACACACTGCTGAAAAGAGTCTGGCCTCGCCACTTTGCCCCCCACACCTTAGATATTTATAGACCTGGATCAGGTCCCCTCTCAGTCTTCTTTTCTCAAGGCTAAACAGACCCAGTTCACTTAGCCTTTCTTCATAGGGGAGATGCTCCAGGCCCTTCACCATCTTTGTGGCCCTCCGCTGGACTCTTTCCAAGAGATCCCTGTCTTTTTTGTACTGGGGAGCCCAGAACTGGACACAGTACTCCAGATGAGGCCTTACCAGGGCAGAGTAGAGGGGGAGGATCACCTCCCTCGACCTGCTGGCCACGCTCTTTTTAATGCAGCCCAGAATGCCATTGGCCTTTTTGGCCACAAGGGCACACTGCTGGCTCATGGCCAACCTGTCGTCCACCAGGACACCCAGGTCCCTCTCTGCAGAGCTCCTCTCCAGCAGGTCATCCCCCAACCTGTACCGCTGCATGCAATTATTCCTCCCTAGGTGCAAGACTCTACACTTGCTTTTGTTAAACCTCATCTGGTTTCTTACCGCCCAGCTCTCCAGCCTGTCCAGGTCTCGCTGAATGGCAGCACAGCCTTCAGGCGTGTCAGCCAATCCTCCCAACTTCGTATCATCAGCAAACTTGCTGAGGGTGGCCACTATCCCCTCATCAAGGTCATTGATGAAGATGTTGAACAAGACCGGACCCAGCACCGACCCCTGAGGAGCACTGCTACTTACAGGTCTCCAACCAGACTCTGCACCGCCAACGACGACCCGCTGTGCTCTGCCACTCAGCCAGGTCTCAACCCACCTCACTGTCCACTCATCTATCCCACACTTCCTCAGCTTTGTTATAAGGATGTCGTGGGAGACAGTATCAAACGCCTTGCTGAAATCAAGGTAGACTACATCCACTGCTCTCCCCCCATCCACCCAGCCAGTGACAACATCATAGAAGGCTACCAGGTTGGTCAAGCATGACCTCCCCCTGGTGAACCCATGCTGGCTACTCCTGATAACCTCCTTTTCTTCCAATTGTCTGGAGATGGCATCCAGCACAAGCTGTTCCATCACCTTTCCAGGGACAGAGGTGAGGCTGACTGGCCTGTAATTACCTGGATCTTCCTTCTTGCCCTTTTTGAAGACCGGAGTGACATTGGCTATCCTCCAGTCTTCAGGCACCTCCCCCATTCTCCGAGACCTCTCAAAGATGATAGAGAGCGGTTCAGCAATCACCTCCGCCAGCTCCCTCAGCACCCGTGGATGCATCCCATCGGGTCTCATGGATTTATGATCATTGGTGTTGCCTAGGCGCTCTCGGACCGCCTCTTCCCTGACTAAAGGATGTTAGTAGTGGACAAAACAGTAAATTTACTTTTAACATATTTGCTCTCTGTTTTGATTCCTGAACATATGCACTAACAAATCCTGTCCTACAGATTTCAAAGTTCTACCAAGTAAGGAGATGGCAGCTACTAGCCAGTATACTCAGTTTTCACTATCTCCCAGTATTCTTTAAGTTCAAAATATAAATAGAGGAAGTGATTTTACTGTGAAGAAGATTTTAAGACAGGGATGACCCTGTCTGACTATTCATTGATTCACATATTGCTATGGAGTGTAATTATAGGTAATAATTTAGGATTGCCAGTGTCACTGGGTCTTTTAATCCCAATTCCCCACTCTTGCTCTTGTACCAAAACTGTCAACCACAACTAAATTATCATTGACCTGGGCAACTTGAGACAAGGAATGAGAGATATACCACAAGCCTCTGGTGCTGTAGCTCATCCCTGCTCTGGGCTCCTCTCCTCTTCTCCCTCTGCTCTGTGTATGCACTGCTTCAGTTACCCTTCTGCACCCAAGAAAGGAATGACTTGGGAGGGTCGGTACAAGCTGTGAGTCTCACAGTCATGAGCAGCTCTGCGTAGGTGTTTGCCAGGAGCCTGCTGTGAAAGCTCAGATTGCTGCAGGGTTTCCACCTACCTCGCTCTTGAGATCCTACCTACAGCCCATTTTGCTTGTCTAATTGTTCTTAGGCTGTGATCTCAGCTTTGCAGAGTCCTGGGCTATGAGGAAAGGACATCAAGGAGGTGGATCTGATAGCCCTTATGTAGCACTTGAAGGTTTTTTTCTTACAGTTGTGACTGCTGAGTTACATGTTGACTACTTGCTTTGAAATATTCTTGCTCCTGAAGACAGGGCCACAAAATCTGTGTTGATGGTTTCCTCTACATTTGGTGTCTTTCTCTACGTATGCCCAGCAAATACGGCCCTTTATGATGTCCTTCTCCAGTTTATCCTCTTGTAGTAACAACACAGAAGTGCAGTCAAAAAAGCCCTGATTTAGCTATGCCTCTTGGGAGGATCATCTTTATGCTGCATGTTTACAGCCAGCTTTAGCAGGCATCGTGATTAGATTAAGCAGGATTGCAAAACATGGTCATACTTTAACAGACTAATTTTTATTGGAAGAGACCTTTGGAAATAATCTGGTCCCACTCCTGCCCAAAGCTTTTGAAGGTTTGTCAGGTTGATCAAGGCCACTTCCTACTGAATTTTAAATATGGTGTATGGAGATCCCACCATCTCTCTGGGCAACTTTCCAGTGTACAACTACTTGTGTAGTGAAAATATTTTCCTTACCTCTGATCATAATCTCCTTTGCTGCAACTCATGTCCATTGTCATCTAAGGAAAATATTTTGCCTGTCTCATACATAAGGTGATTCTTTGCTTATTTGTTTGTTGTACTAAAGGTCTTTTTTTTTTTTTGCAGAAAAGAAGGTCAGCACTTTGATTACAAGGATTTAACCTGTCTTCTTTGTAAATCTTTGGTGCACTGAGTGATGTCTTTTAGATCACAAGAACAATAGCTTCCAGCAGAAGGAGTAGGTTTTTGGTTTTACCCATATCAAGTAGGATAAAAGAGAGGTTAGCACCATGACAAATTACTTTTCAACTGAATACCCAGTCCTATCAAACTCAGCTAATTCTTCATCTGTGAACCAAGCAAGCCTAATAAATTAGATTGAGGATGTTGGTATCAAAGTAGCATATGTTCAGAGGTACTTAAGCAACCAGGGAGGTTGTGAGTGAATTATTTGACTTGGCAGAGCTGGTAAGAAGGCGAGAAGTCATTTCTGCAAAGGATCGAGACAGGAGAGCTTTAATAGATAAAAGCAACTGGCTTTGAAATGTCACTACAGATCTTTGACATCATAGTGCAAGTTTGGCCCTTTGTAAGTTTAACCAAGAACAGCTCCATTGCCTTCTCTGCATCTCCACCGCTTCAGGCTAGATGTCCTCAGTTTATTTTCATGTTCATTCAGTGCCTGTGGCACAATGATATCACAGTTACTGTGCAGAGAATAGACTGTGCTGAACAAATATTACAGCTCTAGCTGGAGGAAGAAATTGTGATGGAGTATTTTCATATCAGAAAATGTTTTTGTTTTTTTTTTTGTCAAAAAAGGTAGTAATAGTACAAGAAGGTGTGGATTGTGATGAAATTTTGCTGTGAGGATAAAAAATAGACTGGAACTGAAACATACTGAAACACATCAGCAATGACAAAATCATCAGCTTTGAAAAATTGAGTATAAGAACTTAGCAGCCTGTTCCACTACCTCACCACTCTTTCTGAGAAGAAATTTTTCTTAATATCCAACCTGAACCTACTTGAGGCCATTCCCACTAATCCTGTCACTAGTTACTTCCTTTCCAGTAGTTGTAGAGAGCAATAAGGTCTCCCCCGAGACTGAACAATTCTAGTTCGCTCAGCTGCTCTGCATAGACTTGTGCACCAGACCCTTCACAGACTGTTGTCCTTCTTTGGACACAGAGCTTCTTATAGTAAGGGGCTTAAAACTGAACTTAGTACTCAAGGTACGGCTTCAGCAGAGCTGAGTACAGTGTTACAGTCACCTCCCTTGTCTCTATAACTACACTATTTCCAATACAAATCAGGATGCCACTGGCGTACTTGGCCACATGGGCACACTGCTGGCACATGTTCAGCCAGATGTTAGCTAACACCTCCAGATCTTTTCCCTTTGCACAGCATTCCAGACACTCTGCCCCAAGTCTGTAGTGTTGCATGGGAGTTGTTGTGAGCAAAGTGCATGACTCAACACTTGATCTTTTGAACTTCATTTTATTGGCGTCAGCCCAGTGATACAACCTGTCCAGATCCCTCTGTAGGTCTTTCTTACCCCCAGGCAGTTCAACACTTCCTCCCAGCTTGTTGTCATCTGCAGACTTACTGAGGATGCACTCAGTGCCTTCACCCAGATCATCAATAGAAATATCAAAAAGGGCCAGCCCTAGTACTGACCCCTGAGGAACACCACTAGTGACCAGATCAGCTGGATTTAACTCCATTCACCACCACTCTCTGACACTTCTTTTACCCTGACATTTTTTTTACCCAGCGTAGAGAGTACCTGCCCAAGCCATGGGCTACTTTATTCTCCAGGAGACAGCAAGAAGTAAAAACGAAAAAGGAAAATTGAAAACAACAACTCTCCCAAGATTATTCTACTGTAAATCTGCCATGGGAAATGGCAAAATTCACAAATAATTCTGATTTAAAAACCAATCTTGAATTCTGAGGAATGACTTAATATTTGAGGTATTATCCATGGATAGTATGGCCAGGGGCACTGCTTAGGGGCCCCGGTCATAGAGAACTCTTGTGTCTGTTACTTTTTTAACTTGCATCTCTAAAGAGAGAGAACAACTTGAATCTCCAAGGGCTGACTACGTGGGACTCCTTCTTGGAGCTGCAGTCCATGCTTCATAATTCCACTGTATGTCCTCCAAAATAATTTATCATTAATACACCTGGAATCACAGGTGTGATACTTCAGGATGACTTCCAGAAGTCCTCGTTCAAGTCCTCTGGACAAACTAAACAAAACAAATATTTGGAAATGAATCATTTTTTTCCATGTCCCTTTTCCCTTACCCCTCCTCTTTATCTAGGATGTAGAATTTATGACTGAACCAATTAAGTCTTTTGCAGAAAATGTCTCTAGGTTAAATTTGTAAATAAAATAAATTAGAAAGAAAGCACTTTGCAAATAATTCCAGGCTGAAGAATTTTTACAAAGTAAGACAGGTTAATACATCCCTTTAAGTTTTGAATTTTGGCTGAGTGATAAAACAAGCAGGACTTTGCCTAAGACAGTTGAATCCTCTCTATTGATAAGAAGGGTCTTGGCATCTCATTGCAGGTTCTTAACAACTTTGGTAAATATTTAAAGCATGCTGATTAAAAATTAATACAGCAATGATCCCCGGTGAAATGAAATAATTGAGCCTCTAGGCACTACCATCATAATACAGCTAATTAGAATCATATCAGAGAAATGCAGACCAAAGAACAAACTTCTAATACTGGCTCCATAGGACACTATGATCCATTGGTCTATTTGGAGTGCTTTGATCTTTCCTCAGCTGCTGGAGATTTCTAAGCACCAAAGAAGACAGTGAAAATACCAGGACTGATAATGTTTTCCACTGACATCCTCTTCTGTGCATTTTTTCCTCCATTTTCATGAGCATCACCTGCTTTCGGTTGAAAAATTCCAGGTTCTTTTCTATTGTTTTGGGAATTTGTTCTGTTTTCCTTCTTTACATGAAAACCCAAACCTCTCTGGATGTAGAGGATGCAGTAACTGCCCCAACATCCAGAAAGCAGGAGCAGAGCCCCATCCTTCACCACAAGCTCCCACAGCTGTGTGCCTCTGAGCAATTCGGCAGCTGTGTCAGACCATGTTAAACCACAGAAGGACAGGTAGTGAGTGGGTTGCTACAAGAACTATTTATCCTTTTAGCTGTAAAAATCCCACTTCTGTGGAATTTTACAATCCACTCACAGACTGGATTTTTACCCTATTTCTTTTTGATTGCAAAGCTCTGCTGTCTAGGATGACCTTGTCTAAGCAAGAACTGGCTTGCAGTAAATAAAGCAAAAAATACTTTCAGCAATCCAAGCTACTTGCCCACTCATGATTTTCTCTGGCTGCTCTATGTATTCTTTGAAGATATGGGTCCTTGTTCTCCCTGCAGCTGGGAAAGACTGGGAAAGGCAGAGGAGAGATTTCCCAACAAGGGGGAATGGTTTAATCTAAAAGAGGGGAAATTCAGGTTAGATTTTAGGAAGACATTCTTTACTCAGAGAGTAGTGAGGCACTGGAACAAGTTACCCAGAGAAGCTGTGAATACCTCATCTCTGGTGGTGTTCAAGGCCAGGTTGGATGGGGCAACCTGATTTAGTGGTTGGCAACCCTGTCAATGACAGGGGGGTTGGAAATGGATGATCTTTCAGGTCCCTTCCAACCCAAGCCATTCTATGAGTCTTTGCTTCCCTGAGGCTGCTGAAGTGGGATTTCTGCTTAAATTCATGTGCTTTTCTTGCATAAGATGGATGCGATGCTCTGCAAAGCTGTTGTTGCTCCCACCCCCTGAACTTTCAGTCTCATCCCTTGGCTTTTTTCTACCATGGCAACATTCCTGCTGTACAGTCTGTTAAATATAGGCTGGGTAGTTGGAAGATAACTGAACGTTTGTTATAGTAAATGAGGCAATAAATGTCTGAGGTTATGACGAGCAGAAAAGTCAAGGTATTTATCAAATTGCCATGGGAAATAGGTTTGCCAAGCATTAAGTAATAAACTTTCAATTATCATTTTTATACTCCTACTGCTGAACACTTTTCAGATCAGATTTGCTTGTGTTGGTTCAAATAGGGTGAGAGGTGAAGTTGTTTTGCTCTGTGAGTAGAGAGGAGACGGATGTCCTTGTGTGTGCATATGTACTCAGAGATGTCTGTGCATTATGATTTTGGTATTGGTGGTTTTTTTTTTTGTCATTTGTATTTGTTTGTTCATTTGTTTGTTTCAGTGCTTCTTTTCCTTTTTATTGTTTTGTTCTGTTTTTGTTTGTTTGTTTGTTTGTTTGTTGGTTTTTTTTTTGATTGGGAACTTCCTTCTGCTCTGGATTAATGGACCTGCATGCTGATTTTGAGGATTTTAGGATTATCCATTAAGTGGCTCTTAGGAAGGTACTTACCTTTAGATGCAAAAAAGATGACTGTGCTTGGTTGTTGTTGCTGTTATCACTATAGTATCATCCTCTGCCTGACCTGAAATTCCCAGCTGTAGGCCAGCTTCTCTGACATCTTTGTGACAAAAGATAGGAGGATTACCTTCTGTGTGACGCCTGGTTTGACAGGCTAGCCACCAAAGCATACTGTGTTTAACATCCACTTTCTCCTTGATTTCAGTGAAAATCAAGTGAGGTCTAGGTGAATTTTTCTGTAAGAACAGCATTTCTTTGTCAGTTGGTATGGAAAAGTACACAAGGAAAAAATTCTCAAAACCAGTATGTCTAGATGAAAGGAAGAGTCTAAAGTAGTTGCTTAGAGCATAAGGAGGTATTGAAAAGATAGTGAAAAATTCTCACTACTGAGCCAAAAAAAAAAAAAAAAAAAAAAAAGGGGAATCAGAGGTAGGAAATAGTAGGAAAATAATAGTGAAAAAAAACAGAAATATTCTATGCCACTGTGTTGTATGCTATCAACAGTTCACATGCATCTTAGATATGGTTTGTATTGATGTCTCCTCTGTTTCAAAAAGAGCACAGAGTAGGGAAAAAGTAATCACAAACATCTAATAATTTTACAAAAAGGGAGGCTAATAGACTGTATTGAGCTTGGAGGAGAAAAACTGTATATTTTGATTGTTTATGAATGTCCTTGTAGCACTGGGGCACTTTTCTCCTGATATGCTCGTAGCAAACATTTCATGGCCTACACATAGTTATAGAATAAAGATAATAATGTGCATTAACTTCCCAGGAGATTATGGAATAAAAGTACTGCTAAAGTTTCCATGTGATCAGGTTTTGCACAACTACTAAGTTTTGCCACTCATATGTTTTCATTTCTGTTAGGAATATTAATGGAGTACGCTGTTTCATACCAGTCTTTGCATGTAAGTGTTAGTAGGCTTAATCTGAAAAAGTCCCACAGGGTCAATTTCTACCGACATATCCCAGAATCATTCTAGCCATGCTCCAAAATTTTCTGAAGCACAGAATCAAACTTTTCTGCTCTTCAGAGTTAATTCTTTCCCCGTCTTATATAGCACTGTTGCAATATTTAACACCTGCTATATCTGGAATCTGCTCCAGCACCTGGATGCTTAGCCAGCAGCTCACAGGCAGCCTTTGTAAAAGGAAACTCTTTCAAAACCAGTTTGTTAAAAGCATGTTCCTCACAAGCTTTCTGGCGTGCTGAATTCCCACTGAAATCTGATGTGTTCTTTTATACCTCTGAAATAGCTGGTGATTTCAGAGGGAGTCTGTGATGTGCTGGTTCTGTAGAATTACAACCTTAGCAGCTGTAACATCACAAAAAGACTTATTCCCGAGAAAGACTGTGTCATAAATGAGGTGTTCAAAGACTGAAAGTTCCAGCTGCAGCTTGCTAACTGTGCCTGCTACCAAAAGTAATACTTCCCAGGAAAGTACTACTCTACCCATATAGATGGCCCTTCTTTTAAAATGCCCCAACTGTAGAGAGCTTGAAATCCTTAGCGAGGATTTTTGTTGGTTTCTAATACAATGCTCGTAATTTCCAGTGACGAAGTCCCTGGCAGATGAATTACTGTAGTTACATCTGTGAAGACTGAGAATGCTGTCATATTTGTGTCCCTCTGTCCTGCTTTGGAAGCTTTAGCCCCTTACCAAGAAGAGGAAAGATGGGAGATACCAGGAGTTCATAGTGAAGCTTACTGGCTGAAATCCTGATGAAAGTGGCTTTTTGCTAAAGAAGGATTTTGAAAAGTGGCTTTTTGCTAAGGAAGGATTTTGAAAACTCCCAGCACATGTATCTTCCAGAGGTGTTCAAAGCCAGGCTGGATGGGGCCCTGGGCAGACTGATCTAGTGCCTGATTTAGTGGGTGGTAACCCTGCTTGTGGCAGGGAGGTTGGAACTGGATGTCCTTTGAGGTCCCTTCCGACCTAAGCCATTCTGTAATTCTATGATTCTAGGATTCTGCAGCTTGTACTACAACAGAGAAACTTCTGGTGGAAGGCTGAGAGTGACAGACGGGGATGTCTTAGAGCACCAAGATTAAAACTGTCGAAATCAAAGCCAGGAATGTAAATGTAGGAGTTGCAGTGTTTAATCAGATGAGGCATAAGGTGGGGAGATATAGCAATAATGGTGCTGACTGTGCTTAAGCTGTGCCTCTCCCCTCTGATCTTTAGGGTGCTTCTTTTGATTCTCCAAACAGCCTTTTCAACCAGCATTTCAGGTTGGGGTGAAGACTTTCCTAGCCACTCTGTTTGGGGTGCAGTTTGCTCTTGTCTGAGTGTTCTAGGCATGCCCAGATGATGCCTGGTCAAAGGATTTCATCAAAAAGATGCATGTTTTGAAGCTGCCTTGTCCCATTCAGGAAGGAAATGGTAACAGATCTGCTCTGCCAAACTGATGTTGGTCAGGTCTCATACAGAACTGCAGATGTCAAAGGAGCTTTGTCAGTAACAACATAAGACACTGGATGAGGTGGAAGAAGTGCAGACTGGATCCTGATCTTAGTTTTGGCAATGAAGGGCTTTAAATTTAAAATGAGTCATTCTGAGCGTCTGGATTTCAAATGTTGGAAAATTTTGAGCATTTTATTATGCCAAAAAAATGCCATAAAAAACAATTTGGAGTTCATTTTCTTTGCAGATGATTTTACAGGCACAGCAATTGGGATAAAACAGAAGCTAATTTTGCTTCAAAAAGGTTGATTTTATTTCAAAAGGGGTTGTTTCAGATTTAAATCAGTGTTTTATTTTGTTCCAAGGGTTAATTACATATTGTTACTCTGTGTCTGTGGGGCTTATTAAAGTGGGTCTTCTGCCTCAGCTGAATATTCTCAGAGCACAAATCACAATCATACTGAAGAAATACAAACCAAACAGACAAAAAGTACAAATTTTACAAATTTTTATCCAAAACAGATTCCTGCCCCCTTTCTTCTCTTTATGTCTAATAATGGATCTATGAAATATTTTTAAATCCAGTGGTTAATTTTAGAAATGTTTTGATCTTTTCTTAATGCTGCTGTAAGGATTTAGCTGAGGAAAGTGTATTATTTGTTTCAGAGCACAATTTCAAATTTGCATTGAGCTGAAAGGATCAATAATAAATTCCACCTCAAACTGTGAATCTTCTGATGCTTTTCTAAATGAAATCCAGTGTTGTGTCAGGGATATTTTTATCCCTCTGACATAGAAATCGTGTTTTTCAGGAGCCTCGGCTGCAGAAATAATGGCTTATTATAGGAGAACAGAGAAGGCCAAGTTATTTTAAAGATATAGTGGGAAATATCCTCCCATGGCATAAGTAGGCAAAAAACCCTTGGTCTCAAGCTGTACTGATATTCACTGGCTAAACATCTGACTGCCATGAGAAATATTCCAGGTATCTTTTTGTGCAGATTACCTGCTGTTCGATAATTAGTGCTTTTTGTACAGTAGCAACCCACAAACCCATTCAGCCTGACAGATTCATGAGAGCGCTTTTTGTAATTTTCAGAGCTTTTTGTACCTTCTGATCTTAGCAGTGACATGTAGCCATATGCAGAGTTTTTCAAAATAGCCATTTTATTGCTATGGGTGGGAGTGGGACCTTTTCTGTTTTATTGATGGCCAAATTAAAAATGTTTCACAAGGGAGCCACAGAATTCAAGCAATTTTTTAATAACCAAGACATAGAGGGTTTCTTTCTGGCTTAGCATATGCATGAAATAAGATTATATGCAATAAGTAGTGCTCAATATAACTCATATGGCTGAGTATATCGTTTTGCCCATGCAAGTAGAAACAAATGTTTTTTACTATTCTGAAAAACAAACAAATAAACTAATTCCAACATATGATATTGCAAGTTGTTCTATGTAAAAGAAAGAAATCTGGAAAGGTCAAAATCTACACCGTGGCAGAAGGAAGTGTGTGACTTTAAATGTATTATTCAGCTTGCAAAGTACTGACACCACTTTTGAATTGAACAGACATGGTGTCAGAGTTCACTTGATATTTTAGATGCTCAACATCAAATTTATGTGAGGAGCTAGATCGTTAAATTAAGAGTCTTTTGCACTCTCTAGTGCACACAGTGTTGCTATTGATAACATCTTAACCGTGACCTCAAATGCAATTTTGGAGTAGGAAGAGGGATATAGTGCTTTCTGTTTTCTCATTTTTCTGTTCTCCCTGAATAGCTGTTTAACACTCATCGACAGAGTAAGAACCTGTTCTGTTGACACCAGTGTGACCAGAATTATATCCAACATAGTTACTCTTACTGCAATCAGTACATTCCAGGAATCACTGGGCTATTACTCAGTGTGTGGTGTTGTCTTTGCTGCCAAGATTTTATCTCAGAAGACACACAGATGGCATGTTTCTGCACATAAACACAAAGTAAAAAGTGCTGGAGCAGCATGAAACATGCTCATCTTGCAAGAAATCCTGCTAAGAGAACTCAGCTAGCACGAATTCTCTTTTGAAGGATGGAATCACAGAGTCATAGAATTGTCTGAGTTGGAAGGGACCTTTAAAGGTCGCCTACTCCAACCCCCCTGCAATGAATGGGGACACCTACAGCTAGATCAGGTTGCTCAGAGCCCCATCCAGCCTGACTTTGAATGTCTCCAGGGATGGGGCATCCACCACCTCCCTGGGCAGCCCCAGCTCTCTCTGTCGTCATAGAGGAGGTGTTCCATCCTTTGGATCAGGGCATAATCCTAGACCAGTGAAATTCATATCCTGGCCAATGATATATTTTCTTCCTTTGGGACCTGTATGTTGCTTGGCTGTTCTGAAGCATAAAACACACAGTCAGGAAACACTCTACCCTCTCTGTGTCTACAGTTGGGATGTTGTGGAAACATGACTGCATTCTCCTAATGACAAACGATGTGAATAGCTTGGGTTGCCTGTCTTCATCTGTTTCATTGTGATATTTACTCAAATACAGGAGAACAGAACATTTCTCAGTTTGCTATTATGGCCTGATGAAATCATAGGCCTGCCGTAGTTGTGTGTTCTGCCTGTTCTCCTGATTTTCAGTGCTGTGTGAGAATTACATTCCATGGATGTCTGGTTGCTAATAGGAGGATGAAATTTGAAATCTGTGATGAATATTTACTCAATACACATTCAAGATTATGATTAAAACTCTGAAGGCCTTGCTGAGACTTTGCCTCCTAATATCACACTATTTTCAGTTTTAGAGCTCTTTCTGAGGGAGGAATCTGGTAAGCCATTGAAAACTGATGATGACTCCTAAAGTTCAAGAAAATAAGCCTTTATGTTTTCCTGCCCAGAATGATAGGCCATCACTCCTGGGGAAGAATTGGCTTGCTGCTTTGTTACTTTGTTCTAACAATAATTAACATTTCCTTACCCCGGAAGAGCACCAAAATGTTCTCCAGAATGCGTGTATTTCATTTCTGTCTAGAAGCTGAAGAAGGCGACTATTTTGTAGCAAGAAAACTAGTAATAGTTTGCAAGAGACAATATGGCAGTGGAAAATTTATTGTACAGTAAACATAATTCCCGAAACTGGGAGTTAGCTGAAAGGCACTGTCATTTCTTCTTGTGAATGAACAGAGTTCACTTTCATAATACAGTGCCTGTTGCACTTAGGGTACTTTTTGCTGTTGTTTAACCTTAACTTTCCTTTCTACAGAGTCACAAGAAAATAGTAAAACATAAAGAAGACAAACAAATGGGATTCCGTTTAAAATTACTAAAACTAATGGATCTGACGTTCATATACGACGCCCCTAGTTCAAAGTTTTGGATCCATTTTTAAATCCCATTATTTCTTCTTCTGTTTTAGGCATACTGTCTATACTCAAAGTTCCAGTTAAATGCCTAGCAGTAGTTTTCGGTTGGTTGGTTTTTGTTTTTGTCTGCTGCATGTATCATTGAAAATTCTGTTTTTTTTAGAGGATTGTTTTGACTTTTGTTTTGGACACCATTGAGATGAAGCTATTTAAAATTTAGTTTCATGTGCATCTTAGGTACCCAGAGATAGGTGTAGACGTCTGGTGATGTTTCTGAGAGGCAAGTGTCTAGTTCTTAATCTCTACCCACTGTTACAAAAGTGGGATTTCTTATCTGTCTTTAAAAAGTCTACACCAGATGTAAGCACTGAGATTCCCCTGCTAGATAAAGGGTGTGACTCATTTCAGTAAAATGGATGTAGAAATATGGGTCAGAGGAATTTCTAAATATGCCTGTTTTTTTGGTTTTTCTTTTCCTTTTTGCTAGACGAGCAACCTATATTAGACATAGACAATATAAATACCTAAAATAGGTGAGATTAATTTCAGTTTAAGAATAGGATGCATTCCCAGATTGAGGCACCTACATTTAGGTGTTAGTGTACACATCATATATATAGGTCTGAGTGTTTATGCTTCCACTGCAACCATGAAGTGCAGTCACTAAAAGTGGAATGACTTCAGCAGGGTTACTGCTTCAGTATAAGCTCAATTGTTTGTGTATGTGTTTGTAGGCATTAGAAAAAGATTCAGCTGCCTACTGAGTGTGTTGCCATCTCAGATGCTTTAGGATGTCTCATCTGGTCTTCAGCTGCTGCTTCAAAAGGCTGCTTCAACAGAACTCCTCTACATCATAGGTCAGCTGCCAGTTGTGTCTGATTTTATGCCTTCACGTGATGTCTCTATGTTTAGGTATTGCAGTTTCTCCCAAGACATCTAATTGGTATTAAAAATAGAGCTTTAGAGCTTTCATAGCTAGTGTAATGGAAGAAAATAGTACCAGTTTGTCATTCTGGCTACGCATTTGTGTCTGAAATATATCCCAAATTACACTTTTCCCAAAGCAGCTTACTTGGATTTAAATTTGTGGGAGTCAAAATGAGAGGTGAAAACAGCATTGCTTTTAAAAAGATAATAAAAAGTCCTTGGAGGCTCTCTGTTCATTGCATTTTGTTGATTTTCAGATCAGACTTGAACTATTTCCTTGCGCAGCAAGCTAGTGTCTAAAATTCAAACTGAGATTCAAACATGAAGATAGTTTCCATCCTGCAGGCACTTCAACCCTTTGGTTGTGTGTTCTGGAAGCCAAATAATGCTCCTGGAAAAAATGTTAAGTTCTTCATCTAGATCCTGTACAACAGAGTTAAAATGAGGTCATGGGAAATCCAATAAATCTCTTGGGTTCTGTTTACATTTTATTAATCTGTATATGGTGCTGTGTGCACCATGAGTTTTCCTCATGTTCCATATATTGATTGCATTTCTAATATAATACCAGTGGGGATAAAGTTTTGATTATGGGACACCCAAAATGATTAATCTGTTACCAAGAATCAGGCTATGAAAAATCTGCAGACATTTGTGCTAAATATGCCTGAACAGGAATATTATAATGACAGGGACTTTTATTTAGGTGTTGACGTAGGTTTTTTTTGTGTATAGATTTCTGGCTAACTGCATAATCTTGACTTCAGTTTCATGCACACCTCACCTTCTTATTTGGAGACTGAGGAAAGGCCCTCTGCTTGTTTTAGCACAGATACTTGATCTGTGCCCTGCATTAGTATCTCATTTTACTCCAGAAGCTTCTAAGATGCTCTCCTAGGATGAATCTTCATTCTTAAGAGACCTTGAATGTTCTCCATTGTGGTATGTAAATACAAAGAGCTCAAAAATTTAGCAGGGTCAGGATTTGGAGACTAGCCCTCTGTAGCAAATTCAGATACTTAGGAAGTAATGTAAATAATTTTAAAATGACACCGTAAGCAAACGACCTAATGAGTTTCAGTGTGCCAGAGGAATGGATTTGTTTTTCAGTCTGACATAAAACTGAAAAACTACTTCTCCTTGTTTGCTATTTTGTTGTTGTTTTTTTTTTTTTTTTTTTTTCAAGCCAGTAGCTTGGATTATGATTGTGTAACAACAATGTTGTGTGATATGTTTGTTGTTATACATTTTCATCAAGATATGTGTGTGGGAACTGTTGAGTCACGGCCTGAACCACTGATTGATCACCTGAGGCAAGGACTGGGTCAGCTGTGGAAGCACAGGTGAAGGCAACTCACCTGTGTGACCAGAAGGGGTGGAACCTGATTCTACCCCTCCTAGACCCCATTTAAGGGCTGACTGCACTGGGGCAGGATCTCTTTTTGGAGATATCTCCTTTGTGAAACTTTTTGTTGCAAGCCTAAATCTTTGGATATGGATGAGCATTTCTTCTCTGTTTGTTCGTTTGCTATCTCACTATGATACTCTTTCCAACTGTAAACTGTACTTTGTTGACTGTACAATATGCTTGTTCCTGGAATTACATTTTATCAGTGAAATGGGATCAAAGAAATAGAAAGGATACCTTTTCTGGCTACGGTTTGGTCGCAGTGTGTACGTGGTGTAGGCTGGGTGTTTCACTTAATTTTGCTGATATTACCCCACACAGCGAAAAGGGCTAGGGCGGCACCTTTTCATTTCTTTTTTTTTTTTTTTTTTTTTTTCTTTTTCTCCAAGATGAGAAATTTCTTTTCTTTTCTTTTTTTTTTTTTTTGAAACTTGATGAATATGTCTAGATGGACTAATGTATACCAGTATCTTTGTGTTTTTATTAAATGGATATCTATTGTTACAAAGACATGAGAATGTGGTGATCAGCAGAAAATGGAATGCAGAAGGCTCCCTCTGATCATCTGAAAGCACTGTTGTGTTATGCAGGTGGCTGAGCACTGGCACAGGTTGTCCAGAGATGCTGTGAAGTCTCCTCCTTGGAGATCTTCAAAAGATGCCTGGACATGGGCCTGGGTACACTGCTCTAGGTGGGTGTCCCTGTTTGAAAAGAGGTTGAACCAGATGGATCCAGAGGTCCTGTACAACCTCAGCCATTCTAGAATTCTGTGTAAGAGTGGTAATAAATGTTCTGCCTTTACTAAAATGACAAAGCAGGACTGTAGGGTCCTCATCTGTTCTTACAATGGCAGAACAAGAACAATGATCTCCTGAGGAGCCAGCCACAACTACAGTCAAACCACTTTGGAAAGCAGCATGACCTCAGAAGCCCCATTTGAAAGGAGGAAGTTTCTCCCCATGGCTTAGCATGATACTCTTGTCTGGGTATACAGCTGTTAGCAATGCAGTTCTGTCTGATTTTGGTAAGAAGTATCTCCTGCTGCCATCTGCCTAGACCCTTGCAAGCTGAGGGCTATGTCTAAATGGCGGTCCTTTTGATTTCAGTGTATAGATATCTTTTTTGTTTTAAACCAGCTCATTTGGACACTAGTGGCAGTGTAAGTTGTGGCAGTTTGTAGATCATTACAGGCTGAAAAACCTCTTCAGAAAGTGAGTGCACTTTCCTGTTCTGTGTACCACGCTGCTACCTCCAGAATGCTATCTGCATCAGAAATGTGCACTTTATTGCTGTGTTACACACATTTGCAGCATTGTGTTGGCACAGAGTCTGCTCATGTTTATTCAGTTGTTGGGGAAATTTTATTGTACCCCTCGAGGCAAGTTAAACACACAGTTGTGCTTAAATATAAAAAGATTTAATGAATGATACATTAGACAGCTCTAGTTCCTTAAGCAGATCTACAAGGAGGCTGCAAATCCGTCACCTGCCAATTTATCACATAGCCGCATACCCCTGCACTAATTCTGTGAGCATCAGCATCAGGCACATAAGCCTGGTTTTCTGCTTGTTCCCCAGCACCAGTTCTGCTTAGCAAAGGTGTCTCCTGAGCGCTTGCATTTGAGGGTTGCACAAGACAGTGCTGAAGCCTTTTTTACATCATCAGCAAAGAATCTTCACAGACTGGAAATGGACCCACGTGAACCAAATGAGATTCAACAAAGCCAAGTGCAAGGTGTTGCACTTGTGTTGGAGCAATCCCAAATACGAGTATAGACTGGGAGAAGAACTCATTGAGAACAGCCCTGCAGGGAAGAGCCTGGGAGTCCTGATGGACAAAAAGCTGAACATAGCCAGCAGTGTGCTCTTGCAGCCCAGAAGGCCAACAGTATCCTGGGCTGCATCAACAGAGGAGTATCCAGCAGGGAGAGAGAGGGATTTGTCATCCTGTACTCTGCCCTTCTAAGGCTCTATCTGGAGTAGTGTGTCCAGGTCTGGGGCCACCATCACAGGAAGGATGTGGAGCTGCTGGAGCAGGTCCAGAGGAGGGCCATGAAGATGACCAGAGGCCTGGAGCACCTCTTCTATGAAGAAAGGTTGAGGAAGTTGGGTTTACTTAGCTTGGAGAAGAGAAAGCTCCTGGGAGATCTCATTGCAGCCTTTCAGTATCTGAAGGGTGCCTACAGGCAGGAGGGGGTCTGAATTTTTACACGGTCTGATAGTGATAGGACAAGGGGCAATGGCTTTAAACTAAAAGAGGGAGAATTCATGTTAGATGTTCAGAAGAAATTCTTTACTCAGAGTGTGGTGAGGATGGGGCCCTGGGCAGCCTGATCTTGTGGGTGGCATCCCTTCCCACAGCAGGGGGATGGAGCTAGATGATCTTTAAGGTCCCTTCCAACCTAAGCTATTATTTGTTTCTGTGTGATTCTGCAATTCCTGCTCACAGTCAGTTTAACATGTTCTGTAGTTAGATGTTCCTGCTCTCCACACACGTGACAGTTGCTGAGCAGTTAGAATTTGAACTTCCCCTTCATAGTGCTAGGAAGGCAGATCTTCAAGGAACAACAAGGGACATGGCAGGATGGTTCAGCAGCTGCCTTTCTAGAAAGCTCCCTGTCTGTGCTGCCCAACTTTCCTTGGCTGGATGTAAGTGGGCACAGGCAAGAAAGATTTCAGGAAAATAAACAGCCTGGAGTTGGTTAGTTTTTTCTTGTTAGCATATCTCCTTCCTGTTCAGGCGCTGTTCACTGTGCAGCTACTCAAGTCAGTTTGTTAAGGACAACACCAGAGACAACACGTAGGTGCTTTGGACAATTAATGATTCACAGAACGTGATGGGTTGCTGGTGCCGACAGCTCTCTGAAGGGAAATCTAGCTCCTTCTCCATCTGAACTGCAAGAGCTCTGCATTCATCTTATAAACCCTTACACATTGCATAAGAGTCATTAGCTCTGTGAGATGACAGAGGAATGTGATTGCACTGTGACAGAAGGTTTGTCAGGCAAAGCTTGAGGGTTAGCTGTACTCTGAGATAATGGATATAAGAACCAAGGACTCCAGGAAAAATTACAGCCTGGCTGTGCAGGACCATCATTCAGGTGAGGTTTACCAAGATACTGGCCTGAAATTGAGAAATAAATATTTTTCTGTTGTTCTGATAGACTGCTAGCCTAATTTTATTTATCAGCTGTATTTCAGGCTCTGTTGTGTTGGTCCCATGTCTAGCAGTGCCTCACTTGGCCCCTTCTTTCTTTTTCAGAGATCAAGCAGTGCCATGACAAATAAATCAGCCTTTTCCTCTGTTTGTAAACCGCTTAATTTAGCTCTTGCTCTACAGCAAAACCTGTTGCAGTTATTTATATCAACATGGCCCCAAGCAGTTAAAATAAGTCAACATTCTGATTATGGCTCTGCATATTTTATTGCTTATAATTATATCATGTTGCTCTACACCAGCACCTGTTCTTCCTTTACCACATTCCAGTTTAACAGTCAGTGTTTGTCCACAGAACCATCATGATGGAAACTGGCCTATAGATTGTTATTTCTATAGCAGTGAATGTCCCTTGGAATGTATGATTGTTTCAGAGTTCTCATGAAATTTGTTAAATATTTTAAATTTGAGGATGGCTATAAAAAAAACAAAAATATTTTTCAAATAGGCCTGAAAGCAAGATACCATGTTGTGTTAATTTATGTAATAAATATACATCCTCTTCCAGAGATACAAGGACCTTAGTTCTGACGTTCCTCTGAAGGTCTCTCTCTGTCAAGTTCCATCCTTATCTTCTCCCTCCATCCTCCCAGCCTGTAAGCAGTTGTGGTGACAACAATCCCACCCATAACTGCTTGTCAGGCTTTCACTATTCTTGTCTTGCTTAGTGTGTGAGAGCATTGCACTGCCTGCAGTGCTGTTGTCTTTTGGTTCAGCACTACAAATAAACAGTTCAACAGCTCCTTAAGAGAATCACGATTTCCACTGATTTCATGAGAAACTTCAAGGCAGGTGTTGTCAGTGTTCACTTTGTTATTAATTTCAGAGAGGTTAATTAAAGAAAAAGAAGTAGGTGTTGATGGTCACATGAATCTTGTTGACTGTATTTGCTAGATCTCTACTGATTGTAGCGGGACTCTAAACACCTTGTACATAAGGAGGAAAGTCTTGTTAGTGAGATGAATCTCATGGGCAAGTGACCTTGCTTTACATCTGTCACAAACAAAGATAATCAGTGCAATGAAAGTAAAATACTTGCTCTTATATGCTTAGCTAGATGTCCTCAGAACATAAAAAGGGGACAATAACTTGCCAAGTGAAATTTTGAAGTGAATTTGATGAGACAAAATGCAAGATAAGCACTTAAAATTTGACAAGGACAGCTGAGTTTACGGCTGAATTAGACAGTAGATTGAAATTTTCCATGACCAGAAATGGAAAAGCATTCAGAACAGTCCCAAAGAACATATTATTTATTAGCCTTTCTGTACGAGACTGTCTCTAGTCACTAACATTCAAGACACCCAATTTGGATTCTTTGGTAACAGCTCTTTTGACATAATAGTTTGTCCCCAGGATCAGGTAGCTCTTTGAGTCACAGAATCATAGAATATCCAGAGTTGGAAGGGACCCACAAGGGTCATCGAGCCCAACTCCTGGCTCCACACAGTATCACCAAAAATCATTCCCTATATTTGAGAGCATTGTTCAGATATTTCTTGAACTCCGGCCACTTGCTACCGTGACCACTGCCCAGGGGAGCCTGTTCCAGTGCCTGCCAACTCTCAGGTGAAGAACCTTTCCTGATATCCAACCTGAAATGAATCAGGCAGTCAGTCACATGGCTCAACAAGAGCTCCAAACATCACCTTTCCTCCCCTATAGCATCTGATTACAGAATTTTCCCAAGGAGGATCTCAGTCTACTTGTTTATCCTGTCCAGATGTGGCCTCTTCAGAAGACAGACAGAACTGTCATTTAGGTGTTGCTAAGGAATTGAATGGGGTCAAATATCCTGATATAATCCCAAGTACTTACTATAGACCTATGTCCATGCAGTCTAGAAATCAGTCATGTATGAACTTGAATAGAATTTAAAAAAATCTTTTTTGGCAATTTTAAAATTGCAAGAAAATAATATGTGGTCTGTTTTAGAGCTCTAATTTCCTTTTTAAACTAATAAAAGAATCCAGATCAGGAAGAATATAGCTCCTTTAATTAATGAGAGGACCATACTCAAGCGTGAGAATAATGAGTAATTCTGACTAAGTGTCCTAAATAGGCATCAAATAACTGCTTTTTCTAGTGTTTTATGATTTTAAGACTGATAAAGAGAATACCAGAAAAAAAGGTTCAGGTGAACAGTGGGAATAAGGCAAATAACTGTTGAAGATTGAAGGTGATTATGTTCATAGGAGTCTGGATTTTTGGTTCTTTGTCGTGCATAAAGTTTTAAAACCTCTTCTTTCGGAGGTCTTAAGGCAGAGGTACAGTGTGGGGAAGGAAGAGGTAAGGAGGTGAGGAGTACAGTGAGGATTATGTAGCAGTGGGAAGCTAGTTCAGGTGAAAGTTTTTTCCTTCTGTTTTGCTCTCCCTCTGTGGTCTGAATTTTCCTGCTGTTTCGTTCTGTGCATGGTGTCAAAAGCAAGTTATTATTAACTTTGTAAGCAGATAGTAATTTGTGCTGAGCTGAACTCAGATCTGGTGTCCTGACAGGCACGTGCTCACAGAGGACAAATCGAGGTTGATCTTATTCATTTTGTCGAGTGATTTGACCTAAATTTGCACAGCTGTGTTCACATTTAATCCCGTCTAATAGCTCAAAGGCTTTATATCTCGTAAGAGCAGCCTACTGGCACCTAACATTTATTCTGGCCCTGGTTCAGTTTTGCCCTACAAAGCCTCTGGCACAACCTGGTATTTTTGTTTTTCCCTAGTAGATTTATTCCTCCATCTAAATACCCTTGAAATGAACAGTCTCTGAACGGTATTATCTAGACTGTTGGTTTTCAGCCTTCCTGGCTTTGCTGACCTGAGCAAAGTCTCCAGTATGGATTGGTCACACAGGCAAAACGGGAGCGGAATTGAAGTAAGTTTCTGGCTTGTTTTACTAAGTCACTTTGTTCAGATTCCTCAGCTGCACTGCTTTCACCCATGACTATGTGGACTGTACGTTTGAGGCTACTGATATGGAGTGAAGGTTCTCTACTGTGAGATGCAACTTTTTTTTTATCCTGGCAATCTCATTTTGTTGCTGCTGGTTGTGAATGAGTATTTACACCACTCTTCAGTGTGAACCAATGAGATAGGTATCACTGCTACTTTGTGAGTTTTAGCTGGCCAAAGAGAAAGCATAGTGGATCTTGTAAGTGAAATAAACCCCACAAACATAAATAAAGCAGCTCCTTTCTTATTTGCTCTACTTTGAATACTCTTTGGGTTATGAGTCATTTTTTAAGGCTCATTTATTATCTGTCTTCTGTGTCTCTAATTCATAACATTTTGGTGGTAGGAATCAACGAACCTTGGGAAAAGTGATTCATGATATTGCACTGTTTATGAACATATGTCTACTGAGTCTGACAAAATTGTGGATATTGATTTTCCCAAGAATATTAAGCAGCAAACTTTATATATGTGAGGTTTTTTTTAACACTGAAAGGTTTTTTTCAGGGCTTGCATCCAAACTGAGTTACGTGTCTGGAGTATAAAACAAATTAGTCTTTAATATTTTGAACTAGGCTAAATGCTTATGTGGTGGGGAAAAAAACCCAACACATTTAATGGATATGTTTGTATAAGACTGTGTGCCTTGTGTTTGTTTTTACCTGTGTCACAAGTCTTTATTTTGGCTTACAGATTGAGGAAAATTTTCAAACTGGAAAACCAAAAACCTTTGCAAAATAGCTGCAAGGGATTGTTGCTCTCTTATGCTGTGATGCTATCTCATCCTGTAAGCTATTCTGGTTAATGTTAGATGATTGTAAAGACAGGAGATTTTACAAAATAATCCCTGATAGCTCCCAAACAGAGCATTAGAAGGTTTATCATGGCTATGAATAACAAGTTTTTTTGAAGGAGACTTGAAAACGAAGTTCTAAATGGTAATGCATTCTAAAATAAACAGAGAAATCACAACCAGGCAGTGACCCAAAAGTTGTGGTTTTTCCTAAGTGCACTTAGAGAACAAACCAAGGAGTATTCTGGTTGAGTTCTAAATTGGGTATATGCATCATCTGTGCAGAGTTTATTGCATACATTCTTCACTTTCAACTTAATAACATATTGTTGAGTGAGTCCATACATTGCATAACACGTCTGCATTTCATTGCATGTAGATATTTTATCAATCTATTGCAGTGCTTGTGCCAGAACATGGGAGCTTGGGTATGAGGTACTGCTTTTTTGATACAGTTGAAGCTGTGGCAAAAGGAGACTCTGCAAGGCTGTTATGCTTCATTGGCCTTCCATGAGTCAGGGTAAATCCTCTCCCTTGTTGACTGCGCTATAGTAAGATGAATCGCTTAATTCAACAAGTCAAACTTATCCTTGAATCACTTCTCTAAAGTGAAAACCAGGAAGGAAGAAGTTTTATGATAATTTCAGTAAAAATTGTACCTTCCAATGATTCTTTAGCCTTGCAAGTCAAAATGTTTAAGGAAAGTAAGAGGCATTATACACAAAAATGAAGGTCACTTTCACCCTAAGTGGTCTAAAAAATATGTTATTTGTCCGGGACTTCCAGGTTATAGTCACTATTAAATCAACAATTTGGACTGCATGTGATCATTTCACACTGACAGTCAACTGAGCTCCAACATTGCCCTCACACTCCCATTCTTCAAAAGAACAAGAGTAAAATACAACACATTGTAACTTTTTATTTAATAATTTTTAGCTATTAGCACTATTAGCTGTTAGCACAGCTGTGTTATTTCCTTGTATCTTTTCATACTGTATTTAAATTGCCTCCTTTTAAAAGTCCAAAGGAAATATCTTTCTACCTCCCAAAATCTTAGAATTGCCAACTCTATTAATTGTAGAATCATAGAATGAATCATAGAATGGTTTGGGTTGGAAGGAACCTTTAAGATCATCTAGTTCCAACCCCCTGCTATAGGCAGGGACACCTCCCTCTAGTACAGGTTGCTCAAAGCCCCATCCAGCCTGGCCTTGAATGCCTCCAGGGAGGGGGCATTGACAACCTAGCTGGGCAACCTGTTCCAGTGTGTCACCACCCTCACAGAGTTAATTATAACAAGATGAAGTGTTACTTTTAGAAGTCATTTTTTTGCTAAAGGCCTCACCTCTGCCATTTCACTGATGCTCTGGAAGAAAAAAAAAATGATGGATCCTGTAAATTGCAGAATAGCTAATGACAAAGCTGCAGTGACAGGATGTACACTTAGAACTGATTTGATCAAGCAATTAATGTATGCTCAGAAGAGGCCACTGAGGTGCAATTGTTGCCCTAAGAGCTGGGATCTTCTTCAGCTGCATGAAGGTGAACACTGGAACAATTTCATTAATAATGAAAATTGGAAACAAAGAAGAGACTTGGTCTAGTGAGTGAACTTTTCATAACAGTTGATTCTCAGAGTTTGCTTGTAGTCTTTTTGCATGTGTTATAAACCTCCTTATACTGTGTTTCTCTGTTCCTTACTTACAGTTTTACAGTAGAAGACATTTGTGGAGTGGATAATAATGGTATTTTACTCTGACCTTATGACCTTATTCTACACACTTAATCAAGGACTTCTGCAAAAAAAAAAAAAAAAAAAAAAAAAAAAAAAAAAAAAAAAAAAATTGAAAGTATTTACAGCTAGTGAAAAATACCAACTTCTGAAAAAGAAATCACAAGAAAATAAAAGATGCTCTAAAAGCAGAAAGAAAAGTGATGCTATCCTGGAGATAGTAAGTGCTGTGTTTCCTGAGGGGCAGTTCTATTATCCTAAATGAATGTTTTGAGGTTTATGAGTCATTGCCCTTTATCACATGGTGCTTTGTTCTTTTGTCCTTGGGCATTTTCTTTTTTTTTTCCTTTCATTTTTTTTCCGGCTTCTGTGACAGAGATGGACAGGGATGGTGAAAGCACTGAAGAGATGTCTGGTTTGTTTTACACTCAGATGTAATTGCACAAATGCTAGAAAGTTCATAGCCTGACAGAATGTGCAGTACCCTGTCCTTATTTCCACCCTACGCTGTCCCCATTTCCCCTTCCTCTCCTCCCTTCGGTTGGGCTGATGCTGATTGCCATCTCAGCAGAGCATTGTCGGACTTTTTTAGCTTCAAGATATTTAACAATTAATTGAGTATGTGTAGTATGCAACCAATACCCACCCGCTGTCAGGGGGCTTAGCCAGTTGACTCTATATCTAAAATGTCATAGCACAAACACTGAGTTACAAAGATTGCTGACGGCAATGGAGGATAAAGATAAATAAAGCCATTGCAGTTTAGCTAGTGTCATACATGGAAAAATCCAGAAGTTACCTCTATTGAAAACAATAGAGGTAAAGAGAGTATAAAATCAAGTCTTCCTTTAAAGGAACAAGTGAGATGCTCTCTAATCTTTGAATATATAGATTTTTGTAGGGCTTCATATGTATAAGAGATTCGGATTTTCAGTTGGTGTCTCCTTGCTACAAGTAAAATGACAAATGAAATTGATTATCTATTTCTAGGGCAGCAGCTCTTGCTGGAAGGACAAACTGTCAAAGTGGTGACCTGGCTGTTATCTTCACTGCCTGTAGGACAGCACAGCACAACCTGTGGTGATGGCAGCACCTTATGAAGCAATCCATTGCTTTGAAGCTGATGATATGCTTTTACACAAGCATATGGCCAAAACACTTCCCAAGTAGTTTTTTCTAGCTTTCTATGGAATTTTGCTTTTGTCTTTTGAAAAATTCAAAGAGTATAACTTAAATATGGACATTTTGGAAGAACTGATGTACTATAGCCTTAGCAAGAATCACCTCTGTATTTCTCTTTAAACGGCTTATTAGATAAATTCATGATACTTCTTTAATAATGGCAACAGTCTCTATTGTTTTTCAATGCTGATGTAACAACGTCCTTCAGTTCAGAGTTATTTTTACCAACTGTTCCTCTATTTATAGCCCAAGGTTGCTCCCCATACCAATCAGTGAGTAAGGGATAGTCTGAGGTCCTTTACAAACCCTGCATTTTGAAGATATGTGATCAGCTGCTTTTAAGGAGTAATGTGGTGTAGCAGTGAAAACTTGGCGCATCACTTTAAGTACTTGTGTTTTCCCTATCTTGGGTGCCTGTGGCTGTTTTGTCTAATTTTGTAGCTTTTATTTCAGTGAAATATAATGGCTCTCTGAACAATTTTTCTTTGAACCTTGCTAAGTGCTGTGATGAGCAGGTGTGCCAGAGGCTCCTTTTAGTTTTTATCAGATGTACCCAAGGTACTAGGCCCTGTTGGTGGAGTAGGCTCAGTCCCTCTAGCCTTCACGTGTAGATTTACGTGCTCTGAGCCTCTGTTTTTCCTGTGAAATGGATGGATGTCCAACTTGGTGTGGCAGCTATTTCCCTTTTCATTCTGGTGATTTGTGGGGGAAATTAAGCTACAAAAACTTTTTTTTTTTTTTTTCCCCCAAGGACAGCTCTCCTGTATCTGCTTTGAAAAGGTAGAAAGCAAGTGAAATAAAAAGTAATTAGACTGAAGACCTGCCTTTATATTTCCATGTATTTAATCTTTACTTTTTCATTCACCCTAGCTGACCTTAGCCTTATGCCATTTTTTCTGTCTTTGAAAACATTGGTGCTTGTTTAAACCAACCGGCCACTTACTCACACCTCGCCTTCTCTAAAATGTTGTCTTCAAAAGGCAATTATTTCCTTTGATCCTGAGATTTTGGTCTGGAGAAATTTGCACAATTCATCTAGACGTTATTCTGTTTAGGAGGAACTCTCCTCAAAGCTGAATACCTTGCAAAATATTTCTTGGTGTTGTGTGATTTTTCTCTTAGCTTCCCCCACACAGTTCAATTTGCTTTGATGCTGTACACTTGGACAAGACTATCACACACATTACCAGGCAGATGTGGGATTTACATGCCCTATAAGCAGTATACAGCTCTCTCAGGCTGTGCAGAAAGGCAAAGTCAGAAAGGATTAATCTTGCTTAAATTGTAAAAATAAACACATAAATAAAATAGGAAGAATGGTCAGATAGGTAGCTTAGCAATTGTACTTCTTTCTCACAGTTATAGACATATATTGCAAATATTGCATGCATCCTATGTCCCATTCTTGTCCTTCCAGAATCAACATGTCTAACTTGTTTGCTTGTTTGTTTGAGGTATGTGGATGAAAAATCAACAACACTTTAACTCTGAAATATCTAGTTTTGAAAATGCCAGTGCTTGAGAGGACAGCCAGAAAGAAAACATAATTTAAAATAATTAGTGTAATAAGCCAGTCATATATCAGACCTTCATATATCAGACTCTTCTTCATTCCTGTTTCATTGGAGGCAATGATCAAATCTTTGAGTGCCATGGAAATTACAGGTTAGCATGTATGGGGTTATTCTTCCATTTGAAATCTGAGTTTGATGTTTCCTTAGAGCCCCATGTGTCTCAGATGAGAATTACTAATAGGCCTCACATGGGACACCCTCATAGATGGCTGCTGTGAAAAAGCTACCCATGAGTGCTTCTGAACTGTTCTAATTAAACAAATCTGATGGCTATCTTGTCCCTGATGCCATAGACAATTTCCAGACTGCAACATCTTGCAGCTTGCCAAAAGAAGACTTTCAGGGAAGGAGGAAAGAGTAAATGGAAATTTCAAAATCTGTCTAAAAGCTCTAAAAGCTCTTGGCTTGTCTCTGCTGCAATTAGGGGAATGTCAAGGGTTTACAATGGTATGTTAAGTAGTGATAGATTGGTAGCTTATGTTGGCAAAGCTTACTTGAGTAAGGTATGACCTCCAGATGTTTCTTCCAGCCTGAATAATTCTATGGTTAAACTGACATATGAGATATTAACTGTAAATGGTTGTAATGCTTCAAAATCTTGATCTGTCTGTTGTGGCATGTCAAGTGCCTTGATTGTTAACATTTTCCTTAGAAGAATCTCTTCCATTTATTATTCTTTAAATTATTCATATTCCCTTAGAATCCTCTCTTCTATGCCTTTAGTTAAGCCACAGAAGGGGTCAAAAGCACAAGAATCGTGAATTCTATTCTCATCTGTCTCAGAGTTATGTCTTTTTGGCCTGTGCTTTTATGGAAATGGGCTGTGCTGCCCCTGCATGTCTGCCATTTGATAAAATAGGATGAAAAAAAAATCAATTTCCCATGTAAGAGTAGCAATACAGTTAATTAAAATTTGTTTTGAAATTCTTGCACATAATATGTTATTTACTTTTTGCCTCTTCTTCTTGTACTTTCCATAATATTATCATTCCATCCTCAGGCCTAATTGGACATTTTAGCTCTCTTAATTACTGCTTTGATCTTGCTTTTAGCAAGTTTTCCTGAAGATGGAGCTCAATGAAGTAACTGGAAAGATTCCAGTTGATATCAGCTTTGCATGAACCCCAAGATGCCAAACAAAATGTGATTACATTGTTGAGGATTTTTTAAGAAAAATACTTCAAATGTTTATTATGCCTCTTTATATGTGTTGTTTAGGTGATGACCTGAAAAAATCATGTCTGAGGTCCAGGGTACGGTCGAGTTTTCTGTGGAGCTACACAAATTCCATAATGTGGATCTCTTCCAGAGAGGGTGAGTTGATGTCTCTGTTAATTTGCAGCTGATTACAGAAGAGTTATTTTCAGAAAACAGTTAAAAACCAAAACAGATAATTTTCTGCCAAATGGAGTTGTATTTCATGCAATCTTCAGGGCAGGGAAGGATGTCATTGGGCTTTCACTGCTGTCAAGAAAGATCAATGTACGTTACGTTCACTATAAAGTCAGACTGACTGACTTATTTTTGTAATACAGTATTGTAATGCTCCAAATTATTTTAAGCATCTGTTCAGACATAAGCACGATAGCAACTTTAAATGCTTCTGGATTGGTGTTGAGCATCTGTACTAAAAGGTAACTGCTTTGAACTTTAATGAAAACACATTCACTGTAGAGTTGTAAATCCTACGGCTATTCTTTTAATTATATTAATGAATGTTAATTTAATTCCACCATTTCAGAGGGAAGGTGAATATTCCTGTTTGCCTAAAGTTCTGGTTCTGATGGCCATATTGTATTTTCATGTCCCTTTAAGTTAGAAGAACACGTACAACTTCTGCTTTACTCAAAATTTTGCCCCCATTCTCTTACACCACTCTTCCTGACAGCCTTTATAATAACCCAGTGGCTGTTGAATGGAGAAGCCTAACCAAATGTGAATAATTGTTCTACTTGCATATTGGACCCCACATTTTTTCAATGAGGAAAAATATATTATACTAAAATACTTTTTTAGGAGACTAGAAGACCCAGATGGGTCAAAAGAATGTACTTCGTGGACAACTGTGGGTCTTGTGGAATATTATTTTCTTTCATCTAAGACGACCGATGTATACATCACATTACATATTCTCTTTAATGCCCTAGTTTTGCAAAGGAATGGTTAATAGCTGATTTGTCCATCTTGAGCTTCATTTCTAGTGACAAAAATATGGAATTGGTTCAGGTATTGGGATGGGTTAGTTAAAACTGTTTCCATCTAGTTAAAGGCTTTTTTGTTATTTGCTTTTACTGTGATGAATTATGTGTTAAAGATGCCGTGAACTTGGATGAAGGAAGCACAGCTGTATTTTAACAGCTGGCATATGTCATTCTGTTAATGCCTCCAAGTGAATATCCGTCCATGTTCCATGAGAAAGCATTCTGACTATAACAAGTGCTTATGTTAAACAGAAAAAAGTCCTCTGTGTTTGAGGTGTTTGATTTATTTGCATTATAAATGAAGATTCCTATGTACCTTGGTGTTCATGACCTTAGAAGACAATGCTAGCCTGTAGATTCTTAAATTGATGGTCAGTGTAATAATGTATTTGATCCTCCTCACATTTGAAAAACTGCACCCATCTGTGACTTCAGTGATTTGTTTGGACTTCAGTGGTAGGATGCTTAAAGCTTAGGCATCTCATACTGCTGAGCTACTCTTTTTTTTTTTTCCGTTGTCATATAGACCTGCATCTGTGAAATGCTTCCTTTGGCTTTGACAGTCAGATCAAATCTCTGGTGTGGGGGTAGACCTTGCACTAACACAGATAATATATTCTGCTGTCACACTAATGAGTTCCTAATTACCCTTCCTTTTTTCCCCCACTGGTGCTTACCCTGCTTTACTGATTAATATTCCAAACATGCAGGGCTATAGGTTATACTGCAATAATTCGTTTATTGAATTTTTTATTTCTTTGTAACCTGCACAGTATTACGTGTATTTGCTTTTCTTTCATAATTTTACTAATTACATTTCCAATAATATCCTTTACTGCATCTCACATTTGCTGATCAGCATCCTCTGGCTGGCTTCATCTACTCAGTAGCTCTTATCACTGTAGCATGAGAATGTAAAGAAAAGGAATAAATGATTTTGCCAAATTTCATTTTGACTTGGGCACAATTTTTTTTTTTTCCCTACTACCATTGTTGATATTCACAGTGGACATCTGGAATATCTTGGATTGCCAAATAGTTTCTCCGGATGAGAGGATGGTAGAAGTAATGATAACAGGAATGTTCTGTTTAACTAGCGTTTTTCTTCTCTGAGTGCCTTGTAAATTGAGTCAATATTGTTCTGTCTCACTGAAGGCCAGAAAGGTGATTTGTGAAAGGTTGTCCATCAGAATAGCAGTGGACCTGAAATGAATCTTAATTTATCCGGAGGCACACTGCTGTCGTTTTTTTAACAGCAAAAGCAAGAACAGCAACGAAGAGCATTATTAATTATTAAGCTAATAATTAAAAAATGAAAAATCAAAACCAAGGACATGATTACATATCCTCAGAAATACATAGCAGCCTTGCTACTGAAATCAGTAGAAGGAGACTGGAGCCTCAGTCACCAAATTCTGTGGAACACCACTAGATTTGTGTGCCAAATTGACAATGGGCCATATGGTTGAAATTCCTGAGTTGGTACAACATAGCTGCGCAGAAATAGGGATGAAATTTCCAAAGCGCTTAGTCTTGGCTATCTGTCCTTCTTGGGAATCTGGATTGGTAGGCTGAATGTTGTCCCAGATTTCAAGTAGGGCAAGAAAATTTTCCTAGTAACTACAGGTCTGTCAGTCTCACTTCAGTGCCTGGTAAAATAATTGGAGATTATTCTGGGAGTTACTGAAAATCACCTGAAAGACAATGTAGTCATTGGTCATAGTTTACGAGAGGAAATTCCTGTTTAATTAACTACATTTGCTTTTATGATGAAGTCGAATGTGAGTCAGCAGTGTGCCCTGGCAGCCACAATCACCAAGTGAACATTAAGGCGCACCAGGCCCAGCACTGCCACCGGGCGAGGGGAGGGATTGTCCTCTCTGCTCACCTCCAGCGCTGGGGGCAGTTCTGGGTACGATAGAAGGACATACAGCTATTAAAAGAGTGTCCAGAGGAGGCCTACGAAGTTGGTGAAGGGTCCAGAGGGCAAAGCATGTGAAGAACAGCTGAGGTCCCTGAATTTCCTCAGCCCAGAGCAGAGGAGCTGAGGGGAGGCCTCATGGCGGCTGCAGCTCCTCACAGGGAGTGGAGGGGCAGCGCTGAGCACTGCTCTCTGGAGAGCATGGTTGAGCCAACAGCAAGTCTGTTAGAGAAGAATCCTCAGTGCAAACAGTGGCATGAATAAATCATCAAGGTTTAGCTAGAGAACCCTGGGAGAATCAGCCCTTCTGGAGCCGTTAGGTGTTGGTTAGTAATCAGACTGATTAAGAACATGGTATGCTGGCCTAAAGCCACAAAGCCGAAGTGCTTTAAAATGTTAGTCTTTCAGTAATGGTTCTCGTTCTGTTTGTGGTTGCTCTAGAAGCTATTTTGAACTCTGTAAGTACACAGAGGCAGTTGCCATCTCTCCTTTTTCATGAGAAGTGGAAACTCCTTAATCTACATGAATTCTATGTTGTGATATTTTAATCATTGCCTTACAAGCTAAATCTAATGTTTCTTAGCCTGTATAAATGGTTAATAGAGACTGATACAAAAAGCAGTCATGGGCTTTTGTAAATACTTATTGTGGTTTTATGTTTCTTGCATATGTAACAAAAAGAGTCATCAGTAAAATATATGTTGCAGGTAGTTTGGTCAATTATTGCTGTTAAATTTATCTTTTTCTAAAGCACAAACAAAACAATGTCAGAATTTACAGATATCAGAGTTTAAATGCTATAGATACTGATATACAGGAAGAAAGAACCTTTTCTTTGGACAAGCCAAAGGATTTGCAGTGCTTTTTAATGTCACAGTTTGAAAGATTGAGTAATAAGTAATGCAATTTCTAGAAAAAAAAGCATTTTTAAGTTTTCTGTCCTAATTCTCTCCATCACGTTCCACTTAATAACTGGTGACAGATATTTTCTCAAGTGAGATTAGCTGACTGATTCTGATTTTTCCTAATAGAGTAGGAAATAAAATTATCTATGACTTCCAGAAATCAATTAATTGATTTGTCTGCTTCTGTCAGAAGCAATTCTTCTGCACCTCTTTTTCTTAAAGATATATATATGATGGATTTCCTTACTTAAAAACAAAACCAAACAGAAAACTTGCTAGTAATTCCACAAGATAAGTAACTTTTGGAGTCTGGGAGGGAATTGAGAGCCCAAAGAAGGTGATACTCTGGCTTCATAATTTTGGGATTCTGACAGTTATATGCTATGAAACAAGGATGAAGGTATGTCCTTACCAATCACAGGGTGGAAGCAAATGCTTATTAGTCCTTTCACTCCTCAAATTCAGGCTGTAATCTGTAAATGTCTAACACTTACACTGGTGCTTGTGTTTAGAGAGTGATGATGATAAAAATCAGTGGAAAAAAAATATTCCAGCTTCTTCTAAACTGAATGCAGATTTGCCCAGAGGAGTGACCTCAGTGTTTCTGGTACCTTGCAAGAATCAAAGAACTCTTATGATCCAGACCTGTCAAAAAGATGATGGTAAATCTTAGCAGACAAAGCCTTTACATAGCAAAACATCCATCTTGCCTATTGGATGGACAGCAGTGTTTCAGTGTAGTCAGTCATGACATAATCCACTTCAGTGGCACAGTGCAGTATCTCCTTTCCTCAGCATGCTGGTGATTCTGCAGTTAACCATGGCCTTTTCTGCCAGAATGGATATCTTGGAAATACAAATTATGATCAGAGATTCAGACCTTATTTCTTGAAAACTTGTAGGTACAGTGTCAGAATGTACAAATAAATAAATAAAAAGTTTTTTCCCAACGATACCCATTTCTTAAAACTTCTAACCTGTAATGAAATATAAATCACTTTTGGATTGTAAATCTATTGCATTTTGAATGTACTTACCTAATTTATTTAAGATGCATGGATTCTTTTTAATATAAATGAAGTAAAAAGAAAATGAAAAGAAGAGAGCTAACAGGCATGCCAAAATGATATTTTTCTAGAATAATGATTGCCATCCCTTGGAATAGATATATTGACAGAAATGACTTTTTTCTTGTCACAAAGACATATTTCTGTGACTCTTTATCAGACCTTCACTGTAAGGCAGCAGATTCTGAAATAAAGGGCTCAAGAATAAGAAGGCAATAACATAGCCATAGTGATAGCTGTTGAGCCTTATGCACTGAACATATAGGATTGAAAACAGTGCATCACCAACCTGTATTCATGAAAGCAGCTGGGGTGCAGGTGTTCAGTCAGCTAAATATCAACATCCTAAAGGATAGCAAATGCCCAGCTTTTGGAGAATAATACATAGTGATTTATTTTCATCACTGTTGGTCAAGACAGTTCTTTTATCTGTCTGTCAGTGCTGCAGCCTTCAACTTCAAGGAACCCTCTGCTTACTGATGAAAGGTGGATTCTCCACTGCCAGTGGAAGGGAGAAGAGGTTGAACCCAAACAGAATGAAACATAACTTAAAAGACTGTTCTGCAGGTGCAGATCATCTCAACAAACTCTATAATATGATGACCAGTATTATCAGTGTTGAACATAGGAAATTGTCTTTCTCTTTCAAAGAAGCAATATTCTGATGTATTTAACCTTACGTGTCTTAGATCACTGTTCCATGTCACTTCTGTGTTTACAGAGAGCTAAAGGCCAACTAAATATCTCATGGTTTTGAATTTGTCAGCTACGTAAGGCAATATCACAGAATGTATGCAATCTGAATTCAGAAATAAAGGGCCTGGATAGAATGATGGAATCATTAAGGTTGAAAAAGACCACTAAGATCAAGTCCATCACCACCATGCCCACTAACCATATCCCTCTGTGCCACATCAGCCCTTTTCTTGGAAACCTCCAGACGGTGTCTCCATCATCTCCCTGGGCAGCTTGTTCCAATGCTTGATCCATCTTTTTGAGAAGAAATTTTTCCTAATATCCAACCTGAACCTCCTCTGGCACAAGTTAAAGCCATTACCTCTTGTTCTGTCTGATAGGAAAAGATGGTATTCAGTACTCAGAGTATCTGATGGTATCTGTAGGATAGATGGTACTCAGGACTCTGAGATTTTTCACCTGCTAGATGTGGAGGAAAACCTCCATCTGTCCTTTCTGAAATGCAGCGTAAAGTGATAAAAACTGTGCCCTGCCTGCTGGACCTCCTTCTTCTGTGCTCTACCTTGGTCATTTCCCTTTGTGTCTTTTCCACCATTTTTGTGAAATGTTTGCAGATTGTACAGTTAGCCAGGTGGTATAAAATCAAATGACAACATTTTACAGAGAATATGAAAATTCATCTGTTGCATATCTGTGTCACTCTATAGTGGTTCAGTGAGTAGCTGAAAAAGATGAAAATGAACCTAAACAGGACACAAGCTAGCAGTTTGAGGACAATTTCTTGTAGAGTGAGGCTCTCTATCCTTTGGTGAAAGACATATGTATCCAGAGCTGGTCTGTCTGACCAGCAGCTTAGGTCTGTCCCTAGGCAGCTTGCTGATAATAGCCTGGGTCAATAACATGTCTTACTGATACTGCTATCTCTGTTTGCTTAGGAGATAGCCTCTCACAAATATTCTAGTGTCAATTATTCAGAGCAGCAGAACGTCTTCTTTAGGGAATTACCATTGCTACAAAGCACTCCACAAAAGCTATTGTGATCAGGTTGGGTGCTGCATCACATGAGAAGCCAATGTAGGAAGCAGAGGATAACTTACTTTCTGTTTTCATAATGCTTTGCAGTCAGTGACCAGAATCTAGTTATGGATGGATTCTTTGCCTCAGGATTAAATATGATCAGCATTTTTTTTTGTTAGTTTAAGCAGAGTAGAACTTTGTATCAGAAATGGAAAATGCATCTGCATGAAAGATGACCTCTTCCCTGGAGCCTGACTGGAGTGGTGCAGTGAACCCTTAAACAATGAGGGATTATCTCCAAGGGTGAGGCGTATTACAGCTGATCTGCCATCTCTGACAAGAATACTCAATACATAGAGTGTGTGTGTGCACAGAGTATAGTGTTAAAATATGAAAACCTCTGCTGCTCAAATTTCTCCCCAGTGAGAGAGAATAACAGAAAAAATAGATGATAGACCTTAGTCTTGTTGGAAGCACTGCTGAGGGTTGCTCAGATATTAGTGATGATTATCATGTATAATATAAAAATTTCATTATTAATGAGCTAAAAAAAAGAAAAAAAAAGTTGTCAGCTGGTGCGTTTATGTATGTGTTAGTAACTAAAGAAGGATTTAAAATTTTGGATGTTTAGACAAAGCCAGTACAAAGCAGAAAGGACCCTGTGTAATGATCTTGTCAGCAATTGGTTGTGAACAACAGATGAATAAAATAATATAAGCATCTACATCTCAGAAAATACATAGTTTTCACTGTGCTTCCAGTCTCAGTTTTCAAGACTGATAAGCACTCAGGAAATCAATTTAAACTATGTGGCACTTTAAGTTATTCAGGCTTCTATAGCCTTGTTCAAAACCATTGACATTAATAGGTGTTTCCATCAACTTGCTGGAATATGTCTTCTCTGATTTAGAGGCTGGCAAGCAACGCATCTCTGAAACTCCTGCCTCTGAAGAAGCTTTTTTGTTATACCTAATATTAAGCAAGGACTGGGTAAAATTTCTGTGCCAATTTGTAACTGAGCCTTTGGCAATGTCTGTGCTTTCAATGCAGATCTTACACTTTTTTAAAAGATGTGTTTCCTGGAGTCAGGCAATTAGAGAAGAAACTCGTGCTATTTAATATTAACCTGTTAATGCTTATATATGCTCTGGAAACCATAGAAGGTAGTATCTTCACCAAATAGTTTCATATTCATTCATATGTAAAAATTTATATTTTTAAAACGATGTCTAGGATCTCAAGTGTTAACCAACACTTGCTGGTAATCAGTTCTGGAAGACTAGAAAGCAGAGGGAATCCTTGCAAGCCTTTTATTCTGAAAGAAAGAAAGAATGAGTGGACTAGCTGTTGTAATTCGCTGACCAAAGAAAAAACCTTTGCTCCCTTAACAACTGGATACTATCTTCTCTAAGGAAAGCAAATATCACCCCAGACCAAGTGACATTTACATTCCTCCTTTGATGACTTTCTGAGTGAATTATGTCAGAAAGCAGCCTCAATTTCACCCAACGTGATTTACATTTATACAGAGATCGCTTCAAATGTTGGCTTCAGTTCCTAATTCATAAAGCTACAGACAGACCAGTGTCTACCAGTGGGAGTCACTCACATCTGTGTCTCTGTATTTGCATAAGGGAAAGAACTGAACTGAACAAGAACAAGACGGAAACGTTACAGCACCGCAGACAGTGTCAATACAACTATTCTAAACAAGAGGAAGAGTGCCATAAATTACTGAATGGACAGCTCTAGTAATAAAATAAGATGCTAAGGAATGGGAAATTATTCTCCAGTTTTTCATGTGAAAGTGCATTTTCACCCTTTTGGCACTTTTCCTCACTTAAGTACTTTGCAAACAGCAACTAATTGAGGCAGCTGAAGTTGTCTGTGTTCAGAATGTGTTATCACATTGTTACACTCTGTGCATATCCCTAGAGAAAGCGCGGCATAATCGTCAGTAGCAAATGTAGTCTTTAAATATAGGACAAGCTGTTCAGAGAATAGCTAAACCTGGTTCTTTCCTACAGTTACTGGTTAGAAGGGAAAATGAAATCCTATGAGGGTAGTCAAGCACTGGAATTACTTGTCCAGAGAGGCTAGAATCTCTGTCCTTGGAGATGTTCAAGACCTGACTGGACATGGCCAAAGGAAATCTGATCTGAATTCAGTGTTGTTCCTGCTTTGAACAGATTCTGAGCTGATGGTGTTCCAAGTCCCCTCCAGATTAAATGACTCCCTGAGTCTAGGATGACTGTGATCTTAACTTTCCTTGGAAAAAAAACCAGAGACATCAACCTTGAGCAACATCCCTCTGCATAACTCAGCCTTTGTAGTAGATACTAGTTTCCAGTGATTTACTGTCAGAACCATGGTTCATAGTAGTTCTTCTAGCTGTCTAAATTGTAGCTCAAAACAGATTGATTTTATTAACATTAAAAAGTGATTTTAGCTGAGAAATGCATCTCACAAATAAGATTAAATTCTGCTTTCCATCGATATGCAATGCTCCACCCCTTAAATCTTGACATTTCTGAGTCCAGATCCTCACCGTCTTGCAGGTCTAGTTCCTTCTCTGTCCCAGAGAAGACCAATTTTCAATGCTGTGCTTAATGATTTTTTTTTTTTTCATCAATTCTCCATTATATCTTTTAGCACAAATACTTAGTGGTTAAAATAGCTAGACCTGAGTGTGTGAATGAAGAGCACAGCTCCCTCTAGAATACTGAAGAATGAAAAGCAACCATTTATTGTATAACATCTATTTGTTCCAGTAGAAGTTCACCACAAGGATACGACTTCAGCCCATTAAATGAAAACCTTTTCTTTGTTGAACTAAGAACTTAATCAACTTTCTTAAGGGTAATTAAAGCCACTCTGTGATACTCCAGACAATACTCCAGAGTACTTCTAATTTATGATCTTTGCTTGCAAAATATTTTTATTTTATGAAGTATATTTATTAAAAAGTGGCAAAGCACTGCCCAATTAAACTCCAAAAAGCTTTGGAGAAAACTTTATGATAGCCAGTTGTTAAAGTTATAGGCAATGGAATGAGCTGTCTTGCAAGTTGATGACTGATTAAGTCATCAAGCTTTAAATGTTGTCTAAACCCCTAAATTTTCACTTTGTTTTCTTCTTATCGTCTTAACTGTATTATCCCCTAAGATTTTCATCTAACATCACACCTTGCATTTTGTTTCCTAAGATAATGGATTCCATCTGTTTGCATGACATTCCTCTTGGCTATCACTGTCTGTATGATATATTTTCATGTTTGTCTTTCAAGAGAAAGAAGCACAGCTTCTCTGTCTCCATCCTTACCTCTTGACTCCTGAATTTTCCTGGTGTGTGCGAAACTTTCCACTCAGGTAGACAGAATATTTATACCAAACTGTGCTCTGCGTAAGTATCATCACCTTTTATCCTTGGATCACAAATCACTTTACAACCTTCACTTATCCTTCAAAATGTCTTTCCTAAGTTCAAGCTGTTTATATTTTACAGATGGGAAAAAGCTGAAACACTGAATACTTGCAGAAAGAAAGCTAGAAAGTGAATATTTTGATTCACTAAATCATACTTTTTTTTTTTAATTTCTCAAACTGTGACTCCAGAGAGGCCAATTGGCTGAACATTGTGCAATGTGTACTTATAAATCATTTGTTTTAGTGACTAATAACGATTCTAGCATTCATGACCAAGAAAAATCAGCTGCTGTCCCATGTGGGAAAGGTGACTGAAGTAAAGTGAGCACACTCTTCCTCACCAAATGACTCAGCTAGTTCTGATTGTCAGAGAAGGACAAGTGTTGAATGTGGCTCATATGGGTTGAAGTGAAGTTGGGTTTGCAGAAGGAAGGGATGCCATCCAAAGGGATCCTGATAAACTCAAAAGGTCGGCCCATGTGAACTTAACGAGGTTCAACAAAGCAAAGTGTGAGGTTTTGCACTTAAGTTAGGTTAATATCAGATATATATACGGACTGGGAGAACTCCTTGAGAGTAGCCCTGCTGAGAAGGACTTAGGAGTCCTGGTAGATGAAAAACTTAACATAAGCCAGCAGTGTGTGCATTCAGTCCAGAAGGCCAATGGTATCCTGGGCTTGATCAGAAGAGGGGTGGCCCACAAAGGAGGTGATTGTCCCTCTCTACTCTGCCTTCGTGAGGCCTCAACTGGAGTAGTGTGTCCAGATCTGGGGCCCCCAACACAGGAAAGATGTTGAGCTTCTGGAGAGGGTCCAGAGGAAGGCCACAAAGATGATCAGAGGGCACCCTTCCTATGAAGACAGGCTGAAGGAGCTGGGCTTGTTCAGTCTGGAGAAGAGAAGGCTGCAGGGAGACCTTATTATGGCCTTCCAGTATTCAAACAGAGATTATAAACATGAGGGAAGTCATCTTTTTACACACAGTGATAGGACAAGGGGGAATAGTTTTAAATGGAAGAAGGGAAGATTTAGATTTGATGTTGGGGGAAGTTTTCCACTGAGAGAGTGGTGAGATGCTGGAACAGGCTGCCCAGAGAGGTTATGGATACCCCATCCCTGGAGGTGTTCAAAGTCAGGTTGGATGAGGCCCTGGACAGCCTGATCTAGTACTTGATCTAGTGGTTGGCAGCCCTGCCTGTGGCAGGGAGGTTGGAACCTGATGATCCTTGAGTTCCCTTCCAATCCAAGCCATTCTATGATTCTATGAGGAGTGATAAGATGAAATCTGGAATTCTTGTAAGCTCTCAGATCATATAACATTTATGGCCTCTCCAACATGTATTTGTTTTAACTATGCTATCCAGAATTTTCCCTCTGATATTGCATATGCCTGGCATCAGTACTTTCTTAATGACTGTAGGAAACTGGATACGTACAATTTCTCATCTCCATGCAAACTAGGGTTGAGCAAAAAGTTGGTAATTTCTCTCACTGATTTAGTGCCCCCTGCCCATCTTTTTAAGAGGGAAAACACTAAATAGTGGCTAGGAGATGAGAGTTCAGCTCTATTTCTTTGCCCTATGTTTGAAGTAATCCGTTCTCTTGGCAGTACTGTCTACACACTTTTACACAGTCTTGTAATTTTAATGCAACTATACCAAACCCAAGTGATCTATGACTTTTATTATGTGCTGGAGTGAGTGATGAGTTTAGGAAGTTTCTTGAGATGGGTCTGAACAGCCTTTCAGTTCTTCAGCTTTTATCTGCAAGCACGGGAATGGTAGTAATTTTTCAGAAGATTGTTCCCAACAGTAGGAGAATACAATCACAAGTGCTCAGATGGTGAGGTTATAGAAAACATTACTGGCCACGGGAGAAGTTTGTCCCAGACTGTCTCTGGCTTCTGTTTTCCAGATATTTTTTTATTCTGCTTAAAACATCCCAAAGTCTAATTTTCAGAAGTGAAAATTGTACACTATCTCCATATCAGATGTCTTTAAGATGGCTTTGGTGAGGAACCCAAAATCATTACTCTTTTTGATGCTTCATCCTTTAGAGTTGCCTTGTGTTAATAACTGCTTGTGTAACTGGATAGTTTAATTCTATGGATGCAATCAAAATATATAGAGTCTGTACTGCAGACAAGGTGAGCTTGAGATGCGGTGAAAAAACAGTTGGCCTTTGTCCTTGCTTTAATGGAGTTGACTATACAGAGTGTCTGTATGGGAAGATCTGTTTTAGCACTTTAATTACTTAATGTATTTGCTGCAGCAGAAGTGCATTAACAAATGCAGATCAATTTCTCCCATCCATCTATGTCCACTCTGTTACTTCAGAACAGTCATTCATTCGTGGGATAACATCTGCCAATGGAAGGTATTACAAATAAAATGCATCTGAAAAAATGAACTGTTCTTTAGTAATCTCTTGTTATGCATGATGAATCTTTATAACAGTGTCCTGCAACAAATGAGAAGTCAGTTTATAATGTGACAGTTTGGTGTGATGTCTGCAGCCAGTCAACAGCAAAAATGCTGAGGATGCTGTGGATTTTTAATTCATTTTCTGAAATTTTTGCTGACTAATTTAATACCAAGCTGTGTGGTGTGGTCAACACACCTAAGTGATGGGATGCCATTCAGAGAGATCTAGACAGGCTTGAGGAGTGGGCCCAGGTGAAACGCATGAGGTTCAAAAAATCCAAATGCAATGGCTTGCACCTGGATCATGGCAATAGCTGCTATCAGTACAAGCTGAGGGATGTAAGGATTGAGCACAGCCCTGCTGAAAAGGACCTGGGGGTGCTGGTGAATGGCAAGCTGAACATGAGCCAGCAGTGTGCCCTCGCAGTCCAGAAAGCCAACCTGCTGCATCAAAAGAAGAGTGGTCAGCTGGTCAAGGGAGGTGATCCTGTCCCTCTGTTCTGCGCTGGTGAGGCCTTACCTGGAGTACTGCATCCAGATGCGGAGTCCTCAGTACAGGAGAAACGTGGTCCTGTTGGAGTGCATCCAAGAGAAGGCCACAAAAATGGTCCGAGGATGGGACACCTCCCTTATGAGGACAGGCTGAGAGAGCTGGGACTGTTCAGCCTGGAGAAGAGAAGGCTCTGGGGGGGCCTGAGAGCAGCCTTTCAGTATCTAAAGGGCAGCTATAGGAAAGAAGGGGACCGATTCTTTAGCAGGGTCTGTTGTGACAGGACAAGGAGAGTTTCAAACTAAGGAAAGGGAAATTTAGATTGGATATAGGAAGAATTTTTTTATCATAAAGGTGATGAGGCACTGGAACAGGTTGCTCAGAGATGTGGTTGTCCTGCCCTTGGAGACATTCAAGGTCAGACTAGACCATGCTCTGAGCAACCTGGTCTAATTGTAGGTATCCCTGTTAATTGCAGAGGAGTTAGACTACATGGCCTTTAAGGGTCCCTTCCAACTCAAATGATTCGATGATTCTCAGATAAGAACAACTCTGTCTTCTCAACCAAGGGATATGAAAAGAAGGCTTACTTGTGGCAGCAGGAATAATAGTTAAGCATTCAGATTTAGTACAGATTTAAGCTGTTTTTATTTAAGCTGTTGAAAATTCAGACCTACGATGGGTCTTATGTCTGATGGTGTTTTTATTGCTATCAGATATTTAGGTACTTTGCTTTCCAGGATAGAATCTACAAGTTCAATTTAGGCTTATATATCTGATACATAGTGAATGAAGGAAACTAATTAGGTAAATAATTATATTCTCAAGCAGGATGAAGGTTTGGAGGTATAGGGATGTGTCTATTTTACAATGCAGATCTGAGATCCAATTAATATTTTTATTCAATGAAAACAGGAAGAGCCTCAGCAGGAATGAAAACAGTACCATATGGAAAAGCACAGAAAAGACACAGATGATCTCAGACATAGGAGGGAACTGGACCCAGCTGTATTGAGACAGTTATAAAATAACTGCAGAACAGTGTGTCAGCGCTCTCTTCTCTAAAAGGACTCTTTATAGACTTTGTCTGAACAGGTATGATTATTGAGGAGTATTTGATTTGTGCATTTTGATGGAAGAAAGTGTAGGTTTTATTCTTAGTTATTTAGAAAATCACAGAATCATAGAATGGCCTGGGTTGAAAAGGACCACAATGATCATCTAGTTTCAACCCCCCTGCCATGGGCAGGGTCACCAGCCACTAGACCAGGCTGCCCAGAGTCACATCCAGCCTGGCCTTGAATGCCTCCAGGGATGGGCCATCCACAGTCTCTCTGGGCATCCTGTTCCAGTGCGTCACCACCCTCTGGGTGAAAAACTTCCTCCTAATATCTAACCTAAATCTTCCATCTTATTTTAAAACCATTCCCCCTTATCCTATCACTATCAACCCATGTAAACGGTTGTTCCCCCTCCTGTTTATACACTCCCTTCAAGTACTGGAAGGCCACAATGAGGTCTCCCCGGAGCTTTCTCTTTTCCAAGCTAAACAAGCCCAGTTCCCTCAACCTTTCTTCATAGGAGAGGTGCTCCAGCCCTCTGATCATCTTAGTGGCCCTCCTCTGGACCTGTTCCAAGAGCTCTGCATCTTTCTTGTGCTGGGGGCCCCAGGCCTGGATGCAGTACTCCAGATGGGGCCTCACAAGAGCAGAGTAGAGGGGGACAATCACCTCCCTCTCCCTGCTGGCCACTCCTCTTTTAATGCAGCCCAGGATATAGTTGGCATTCCAGACTGCAAGTGCACGCTCCTGGCTCATGTCATGTCCAGTTTCACACCCACCAAGATCCCCAAGTCCTTCTCCACAGGGCTACTTTCAAGGAGTTCTTATCCCAGTCTGTATAAATACCTGGGATTGCCCCAGCCCAAGTGCAATACCTTGCACTTGGCCTTGTTGAACCTCATTAGGTTCATGTGGACCCACTTCTCCAGCCTGTCCAGGGCCCTCTGGATGGCTTACCTTCCCTCCCCTGTATCGACTGCACTGCTCAGCTTGGTGTCATCTGCAAACTTGCTGAGGGTGCACTTGATTCTGTCATCTATGTCATTGATAAAGATATTGAAGAGCACCAGTCCCAAGACTGACTCTTGGGGGACACCACTTGCGACTAGCCTCCACCCACACATCGAACTGGTGATCACAACCCATTGGCTGCATCCAGCCAACCACATCTTAATGCACTGAACTGTTCATCTTTCAGATCCATACTTAGGATGTGGATGTGGTGAGGTACCATGTTCTGCTCACACAAAGAGCATATTTGCAACCATTTTGGAGATATTACTCATGTAAGCTTAAGGAGCTATGAACTCCAGGCAGCCCCAGGATTTGGTGTCATCTCAGGTGCCGTTGTATAATTCGTTTCTGCTCTGCTTCTATTTTGTCGTCTGTAAAATCTTCTACTGTGAAAAAATTTCTGGAACAACTCTTTCTGAATTTTTACATGATTAACATTTTGAGGATTACCTCAAAAAGAAGGTCAGAGCTTTAGCAGAGGCGGCAGATTCATGAAGCAGTTGGGAATCAAGATTATTCGCTATTCTGTACAGACTTTCTGTAAAGGAGAGAGGACTTATATCAGCAAAAACATTCCAAAGAGAGGTTTTGATGCAGTTGTTAATGATGCATCCATTCCACAGAAAACAATAATTTGATCTCCAGAACTGTGAGGTTCGTTCCAGCACTGAGCGTACTTTTAGAAGAAAGTATTCAACTTTCTTGGAAGAGGGGAGTTCCTTCAGTACTGCCAATGGTTCAGTGAGAAAAATAGGTAAATTTGGGTAAGTTCCCACATTTATTAATTTTATTTGTATGGAGTGAGGGAGTGAGTAGGAAGAAATAGAGATGGCCCATTTTCTGAAACAATAGAAAGGAATATCTAAAGCAAAATAAGTAAAAATGAGAAAAATAAGGAGAAAGGCATAAAGAGAAGGAGGAGGAGAAGGAATATTTCTTTAGAGGGCAATGATTTGGTCATGCTCAATCATGATGTGGGAAAAACCTGTCGTACAAAACCTGTTGGTTTTTTTCACTTATCAAATCCTATGAAGTCTGTGTATTTCATATTTGTGTGAGTGTTCATTTCTGATTCTGTGCTGATATCTTTAATCTTTTAGAATAGGAAATACTGCCTTTTTTTGTGCTTTATTTTAGTTGTACCCTGTAAGATGCAGACATGTCCCGATCTGTGTTTACATGTCATAGGTGTTACCCTCCTCAAAAAGACTGTCATTCTGAACGTAGAACCACATTTCCAAAAGAGCTGAACCATTGCAACTCCATTCTCTTTAACAGGACAAAGTCAAGTTGTAGTGAATTCTGGGAACTAAACCTCAAAAGAGAACAGGAGGAAATTTCTCTCTCAGACCACCTCAAACATCTTAGGTAGTTTTGTAAAGGAAAATGTTGCCTCTTCAAAAGTTTTTGTTTTGTATGTGTTGTTTTGTGTTGTTTTGTTTTGTTTTTGAGGAAAACCTTTGTTTTCCTCCTTCTATCCCCTTAGTGAACTCAGTCCCATTGTTAATGAAGATATTAAGCAGTACAGGTCCCAGTACAGATGCCTCAGAAACACCACTGACCTCCACGTGGGTATCAAGCCATTGACTACACCTCTTAGAGTGTGGCCATTTGGCCAATTCCTTATCTGCTGAGTAGTCCACCCTTCAAATACATATCTTCCCAATTCAATGACAAGGATGTTTTGTGAGAGTGTGTCAAAGGCCTTACAGAAGTCCAGGTAGAGGACACCGGTTGCTCCTCCCTTGCCCACTGATGTAGTCACTCTGTCATGAGTCACAGTGTGTCAGATCACTCTGTATCTCCATCTTGGTCATGCTCCGACGCTTCCTTCTTTTGGAAACAAACTCAGGGGCAATAGCTGGAAGATGCCCAGGTTTTGTATTCATTTGGGATTGGACAATTGCCAGGTTGTGCATGAACTGAAAAATCTCTCCCTGGTCTGCTAGGTTAGATATATCCATTATGTCTCCAGTGAGTTGGCAAGATCACTTTGGCTTTCAGTCTTCTGGGAAGATATAAAAATCATACCATGAAAAGCTTTGTATACTTTTTAAAGGCGCAGCCTCTGAGAAGCCATTTTCTGGTTATCATTTTCTGTTGTCTCTTCCAATTCTAAACACCTGCATATACATATCAGTTTACAAACGTTACAGAAAAACTTCGGAAGTCATATGAGTCTGTCATATGTTTGTCTGGCTGTACATCTTATGCTTGTAAAAAAGCTGTAATGTAACCATTTGAATTAAGAATGAAAAGAATGACCTTCAGGAACATTCATCTCCTTTTATATCTATTAAATAATTTCCATAGAGTGCCTCTTCTTGACACCCAGAACAGCTAAGGGTTATGTATCTCTCTGAGGTTATTTCAGTGTAAGATATTTCAGATGCTTCAGTTAGAAGAGCAGAAAATCTTTCCATCTCTAGCTGCTCATATAATTTAAAACAGATTGAAAAATGTTACTACTTGACTCTGAGACTATGTTTCCAAGGTTTCTCGTTGCCTTTGAGAAAAGAATATAAGTGCTCATATTCTTATTAGGGTCCTAATTTTTCTGCCCTTTCCTTTGCCTACCTCTCTTCAACAACAATAGAGCATGTCTACTTTCATTTTACTTTACTGTTCATCATTCCACTACCTGCTCTTCTTCACCTCTGATTTGTCTGAAATGAAAGAAAATGGCTGACTGCTATAAGAGTATGGATATGGGACCAAATTAAAGACAGCATTGCTACCTTGGTGAGTGTGAAAGGGCAAGAACCCCTGAGGTGAGTGTAAAAGGAGATGTAAAGAGTGCTGGTTGGTGTAATTGTCAGAGAGCTGCAGGGATGCAGGGTCTGGAACTTTTATGGCCTATAGAGTTGCAAGGTTCTGCAGAGAAAAGATGATCTGATGAAAAGGTACAGGAAGCTAGAAGTATAAAAATGAAAAGGTTGGGCTTACCTGGATCCAAATGAAAGCCTTGCATCAAAGGTATCAAGTGCCAAGTATATGCTTTGATTCAGTAACATGCTGAAGTATGGAAGCTCTTCTCTTAAACTTAGTGCTTGAACACCAAAAGGTGTTATATCTTTTCCATGTTTTATTCAGGCCCACTTAGTTTGAGAGTTACCAGCCCTAAATCTTGGGCTCAAGATTTCTATTTGAGCTCAACATGTCTATTTGTGTTTGATCTTGGGACATGCTAAGCATCGTCAGCAAGATCCTGAGATCCCTTGCATACTGTTTGCTTGGATGATAATGAATCACACAAATACTCTGTAGGTTTATAAAGCTTAATGCAATTTATTGTTAGAACAGGATTTTCTGGAAAAAAGAAAAGAGAAGAAAAGAGAAGAGAAAAAAAGGAAAAGAGAAGAGAAAAAAAGGAAAAGAGAAGAGAAGGAAAAGAGAAGAGAAGGAAAAGAGAAAAGAGAAGAGAAGAGAAAAGAAAAGAAAAGAAAAGAAAAGAAAAGAAAAGAAAAGAAGAAAAGAAAAGAAAAGAAAAGAAAAGAAAAGAAAGGAAAAGAAAAGAAAAGAAAAGAAAAGGAGAGCTACCAAACATTTATAACTGGAAAATTTCCTTTTTCATTTGCCTACTTGTGCCTGCATCTACAGCCCCATTGTAGGTGGGCAGTTTGCAGTATACCAACTATGCCCTCAAGCCAGAGATGAGGGCTATATTATTATACTGCAAGGAGGATATGGATTGCTCTTCTCATTTTCTATTAATTTTAGATCTACCTTCATCAAAAGTTAAAGAGCCCGAGAATAATTCTGTGCTGAGAATTGTGGAAACTTAATGTGATAAAGGAAGTCTGGATAGGAATGTGATAGTTGAGTCTCACTAACCTGCTGTCGTGCCCTGGCACAACAGCTGTGGACATTGTGGCAGTGGCTCCCCTCTAGACCTGTCACCTCACTCAGTGTCTGTGTAAGACAAAGCACTGAGGGCTGAAGAAAGCCTTTGTCTTGCCACCTCCACTTGTGAGCTGCCCAAGTTGTAACTTCTGCTGCCAAAAGAGTGGGAAGGAAATGCTGCTAGTGGGAATGGTGATGAAGGTTGGGAATAAGCACCTACAGCCTACAGGTAGTTCCTGTGCAACATGTTCTCACTCCTGTTTTCAGGGGTTCTTTAACACTCTGGTGGGATCCTGTGGTAGAGCTGATCACAAAGGTTTCTTTTAGATATCATTCCATTGAAAAGGTATCATGATTGATGTTTGTAGATGTGTGTAGATTCTAAAGAAAAATCCAACAAACGAGATGTTCTGAAATAAGCTGTGTCTTACACATTTTTTAATCACTTCAAAATGCAACAGAATGGGAATGATTTTCCATTGTTTTTTTGTTTGTTTGTTTGTTTGTTTTTAATAATACTGCATTTAATATTATCAAGAAAAGCTATAAGCTAATCACATTCCTTGCTCCTCACACACTTCCCTACCCCATTGGGCCCAGCCTTTCAGGAACACCCTGCTCCGGCGGGGCTCCCCATGGCAGCCAAGAAGGCCAATGGCATCCTTGCTTGTATCACAAATAGTGAAGTCAGCAGGGGCAGGAAGGTGATTGTCCACCTGTGCAAGGCACTTGTACTTGGTGAGGCCACGCCTTGAATATTGTGTTAAACTTTGGGCCCCTCATAACAACAAAGACATCGAGGCCCTGGAGCATATCCAGAGAAGGACAGCAAAGCTAGTGAGGGGTCTGGAGCACAAGTCTTATGTGGAGTAGCAGAGGGAAATGGGATTGTTCAGTGTGGAGAAGAGAAGGCTCAGGGGAGACCATATCACTCTCTCCAGTCCTGTGAAAGGAGGTTGCAGTAAGGTGGAGGTTGGCTTCTTCTCCCAGGCAACTAGTTGTTCAATGAACGGTAATGGCCTCAAGCTGCTCCAGAGGATGTTCAGGTTGGATATGAGGAAAAAAATTTTCTCAGAAAGAGTGGTTGAGATTTTGGAACGGGCTGCCCAGGGAAGTGGTGAAATTTCTTTCCCTGGAGGTTTTCAAAAAAAGGGTAGATGTAGCATATAGGGACATGGTTTAGTGGGCATGCTGGGGATGAATCAGGGCTGGACTAGATGATCTTAGTGGTCTTTTCCAACCTTAATGATTCTGTATCTCTTTCCTCTATCCTAGGTGGAAAATTATTACCTTCTCTTATTCTGTCTTCTTTGAATACCATACAGAACCCACCAAAATCAATATGCTATCCAAATCTTATGCAAAATAGACTGTAAGAGACAGAGGATGGACAATACACTGCTATTAGACTCATGCACTTTATAGACCTGTGAAATATTGTTGACTTGTCAGATATGTAACTTTTTTTTTTTTTTTGCCATGAGCGAGGAATATCCTTTTTTGTTTGATGCAAAGTTACAAAATTTTTCATGGCAATGCTTCCAGTTTGTCTTACTGATGGGAAAACAGAAAGACACCCGAGAGACAGAAAAGTATTGCTTTTTAATTTTCAAGTTTTCAGCATGAAGCTAATTTACAGGTGTGCCCTTCTGTCAGCCCCCGGTGTCTGTATAGGAAATAATAGCTTGTAGTTTTTTTTCTGGCTGATTGTTCAGTGTAATTGTAGGTGCTGTATTTTTCTAGAAACCAGCCTAGATAATTACAGTTGTTTCATCTGACCCTGAAAATCTTCTGGAATATATAGCATCTACCTGCTACATATTTGGAAGTCCTCATATGGGAATAATGATCACAAGACAAAAAGGCTTACTAAAGTTGCCGGAGATGGAATATATGTTCTTTCCTGCAGAAAAATAACAAGTTTAAACTCCCCTTGTAGCCACTGATATTACTTCTTGGATAGAGATTTGAGGTCTCATACTATTCTTGTGAAGAAGTCTCACTTACTCATTGTTTTCCAAAACTGTATGCTGCCGCAGCTCCCTAGCAGCAGTAATTCAACAGAGAAGTTTTGCTGACAGGGACTGCTGGAGGGCAGCTGGTCTGAGAAGCAACAGGAACTCCAGGCTGAATGACAGGACTCAGCACGCAGTCGGTTTGTTTGCAATATTTACTAGCTTAAGGGTTATTTATTAAAATGCAGCCTAAGTCAGGACGAAATTTTAAGCCTTAGAGTTGGTCAGGTATAATTCAAAGTAGGCAGAAGCTATGTAGTTTATCTGGTTCCTGTGGCATTGTTACTGAGCAACTTTTTTTTTCCATGCTGAAGGAATAATTAGAGAAGTGTAGTTTCTCAGGAATCCTGATGGGAGTGATCCAGTTTGGCAGAAAGATACATCAATATTATCCACTAAATTTCTTCTCTCAAATTCACCAACCCTTCTTAGCCTAATCTCTATAATGCCACCACTGATGTCAGTGGCAGTGAAAATCAAGTACGCAGCACCTTGGGAGATGAGATGATCTGGCATTAGTCAGAGAGGAGTAAGCAACGGCAGGATGGAGTTCAAGTGTCAGAAATAAGGCTGGTACCAGCCTTCTCCTGGTTGTGTTTTTCTTCTGTTTTTGTTGTGAGTCCTTTGGGATTAGGCACTGCCTTTTGTAAATCACTAGAGATGACATGATGAGCTCTCTGAAGTAAAAACATTTGGTTCACTTAAAATTAAATACTTCCTCTGTGCATTTCAATAAGACAGTAACAATTAACAGTGAAACAAACCTCTGCACCTTGCCTGAGCATTAAGTGAGCAGTTAACATCTGAGAGTGACATTGGTTCTCCTGAGAGGAAGCCTGACTACCGCTGTGCTGAGAAGCCGAAAGGTGCCAGTAGCTCTGGCTTTTGAAAGGGAGAAGCAAGGAGCGGCTGTATAACCCAGCACATCCATTAGTGGAGCCATGATCCCAGGGGAGGTTCTAACGTCAGTGCCCCAGGTGAGTCAGTATAGGTCATCAGGGATTAATGAGTGTCCTGGCATAGAAAAACAAACTTAACATTCAAATTACCGGTGATCTTAAGATGAGCAATTCACAAATGACCAGTGAAAGTGATGATGGCAAATTCATCGCTACTGGGGTGACCTATGCAGACAGTCTCACAGGAGAGATGAGTTTTTGACTGGTACAGACTGCCTACGTAAATAATGCTGGTTCTGCAGATGGGAAGGATCCAAGTCCTGTAAATCATTCATAAATTTACTGAGATTTCCCTAAAAACAAATTGGCTTTTTTATCCCTGCTTCTACTAAGGTAAAGTTTCACAGCCTTGTTCCTTTGCCAGCTACAACTTCTTGTTCCTAAATTGCATTTATTCATGGACAGTTATATGTAGTTGTTCCTGTGCCAATGTTGTACTTTCTTGTACCTTACTCTTCTTCTTCCTTCCTGATGTTTTTCCTTTCAGTGTATTTATAGATAGAGAGGGGATCTGATTGCTGTGTTTTGCTGAGTTGCGTGCCAAGTTCCTTTAGATCTTTTATTGAAATCAGCTTGCTGTTTCCTCATCTTTCCTTCACAGCACCTGTTCCTCATTATCCGGCAATTTTCCATGGCATTCCTACTTACTAAAGTCTAAATAAGCTTTTCTGCACTGTTCTTGTTTAAAAATAACATGCAATAATAATAGCAACAGCAACAAAAAACACACAAAAAAACAATGCTATCTTCTGTTTACTCAAAGAGGGGTACCACCTAGCCTAATTCTAGGCTAGCCTACAGACTGCATACTAGGAAAAAGTTCCTCACCAGAAGGTGGAGCAGGCTTCCAGGGCAGTGATCACAGCCCTGAGCTGCTGGAGTTCAAGGAGCATTTGGTCAGTGCTGTCAGAGATAGAGTTTGATTTTGAGTGGTCTTGTATGGAGCTGAGGGTTGGACTTGATGATCCTTATCAATCCTTTCCAACTTGGGGTATTCTACAATTCTGTTTCCTCTGTTGCTGGTCAAGGGGATGGAGAAAAGTCAGAAGTGATGGAGTGGTGTTAAAACTGGGAAAAATGGCATGGAATGGAGGGGAGGTATTGTTTTAATGTTTGGCTTTGTATCTTTCTACCCAAACTATGCAAGGTGAGTCTGTTTTGCCAGTGATTGTAACTGGTAATTGATGCCCCACTCTTTATCTTGACCCACAAGACTTTTTGCAGTATTTTTTCCTGTTGTTTTGCTCAGGAGAGTGGTTGAGAGAAAGGATGGGAGTTTGACCCTTAGCCAAGGATAACCCATCACTATTTCATGAGACAAAAATCTAAAAGAATTATCAGACAGTTATAGGAAGTCATTCTTAGATAGGTATACTGGAAGTGACATGAAGTAACATGATATTAACACCTCCGTACTGAGTACTATCCCATTTCATTGCTGTGGAAATCCACTAATACAGAATCACAGAATTGCAGGGGCTGGAAGGGACCTCAAGAGATCGTTGAGCCCAACCCTCCTGCTAAAGCAGGATGAAGGCAGGATGTGTAGCAGAAACACAGCCAGCCAGAGAGGGAGCCGTGGTGGGTCTACAGCTGGTCCCCCAGTGAGGGGGACAGCTGTGAACTGGGATGGTGACATACATGAGGTAACACACATGATCCCATAGTTCAGATACAGCCTAAGCAGCCAGTGCTTGGTTAAAAAAGACTTCTAATGCTTTCTTCCCATTTGACCCCAGCGGAAATATCATGCAAAGAGCAGAATGCACAAGAATGTGTCCATGATTTTACCATATTGGTGTGATTTTGAAATGTTTGGACTGTGGATAAATCAGCTAGGGTATTTTTTTTCAGCTGAACAATGAAAATATGGAAGGTTTTAAGACATAATTCTTGCACTTGTTTTGGAAGAAATCAACACCAATAAAATTAAGTCAAAACTCCTACCATTGTGCAAGAAGAGCATAAGGAATAGAAAGATCACACAGTTAAGCTTTGGTTGACAGTGTTTTTAAGTGGCTGTTGTGTGTTTAGAATTCTGAGAACTGAAGAATAAATGCAGAGTTTTCATTTCCAAGTTGTTGCCTAAAATGGATACCAAAAATTGCCAGAATTTGTGCTGGGACTATTTCCAGGTGGACAAGTACCTACAAGTTGGATTATGTAGGGTAATGTTAGCTTTCTGCTGTGGGGGACCATGAGTGAGTTTCCACTAAAGATTTTTTTCTCTCCTCATCAAACCCCTTTCTTCAGCTTTTAACCCAACAGAGAGAGATCTGGGTTGTTCACTATTACATGCCAAGTAAAGATTTTACTGGTAAGTGCAACCTCTATGAGCTGTTGTTTATTCAGCAATTCAAAGAACGTTAGCCTTTCTAACAGTTCATTTCCATGCACTGTTGTATGTACTTTCCTGAAGAAGTAACTCATCTCTCTTAAAGTCTTCAGGGCAGACCTTTACAATTCTAATTTTTGTATTTAGAGGCTGAACACAAATCAGGATGAAAATATCTCCAACCACTTGCAAGATAACCCTGTTGTGAGGAATTTATAGATGAACAGACCAAACACACTGTAGGAAGGAAAATGCAAAGAAAGAGGAATTGAAGCTGGCATGGTTTTTCAGCAGCTCAGTGGGAGAGCTGCAAATAAACTGTGGTGTCCTGTGCTACACAGGAGCTTGTATGCACTGCCTGTTTTTCCTTGCCTATGAAAGTGCTGACAAGGGAAAATTGCTATAAGTTTGTTTCTCTGTTTGGACTGAGCTCATGTTTTCAAACTTTCTAAAGTGTCCTGCACCTTCTGTAATGAGCTGGTGAAACTGCTGATGTTTTCTTCTCTTTTGTTGTTTTTCACTTAAAGTAGGAATCACCTACAGAATGGCAAATAAGTAGAACAGAACTGCTTTAGATATGATTAAAGCTAATGACAATATTTTCAAGATACACTATCTACTGTATGGAACAGAATAATGATAATCCCTATGTATGAAAAGAGTTTTTCCAGGTCTGAGATTAGAAGATTTGTTTTCTTTCTGCAGAAGTTTCCTCTTCCCTTATTTTGTATTAAATATTTGTCTCTCTTTGTCTGGTCTCACTGCATTTTACCACAGATCTTTCTTGACTCCTCTTTTCCATACAGAAAGCCAAGATCTTTTTACAGCCTTTCCTTATCAGCCACACATTTGGTCTCCATGTCCACTCAGACTGCTGTAAAATAGGATGATCCTGATTAACAGCAATATAAATTATAACTGTAGTTCAAATTACAGAGCAGAAGAAAAGGCTCAGTATTTCTGAACGTTTCAGTTCTTGCAGGGGTTTTTGTTTGTCTATGGATACCTGTGATTCTCAAAGATTTTTAAGTAGGATCAAGCCAACTGTGTAACAGCATGCCATTTTTAATGCTTTCTTCCCAGGTATTACCAGATAAGAGCTGGACTGAAGATTCCATCCAGGATTCCCCACAGGCTGTTTGCTACAATTGCGGGACAGACAGGTAAACTGGTCCCTGTGGACTGGGACATGACTGCAGATGGTGTGGCATGGAAAAGGAGGATGTGTGTGGGGAATGGGTGAAGGATGGCCATGAATTTCAGAGTCTGACCTGGACCTGGATTTTCTTAATGATCTGTGGCTATTCACGACTTCATTCTGGTGTGGGATGTTACTGAGTTCGACTTGAGGTATACAGCAGTGGTCCAGGAGAGCACTGTGCAATCCAGATATTACTTAGATATGACTTTTTTTCCTGGAGTTGCAAAACCTGGAGAGCCTTATGAATTGGGCTGAGACTGAAAGATGGGCAAAACAAAACTGTATACTGAGGGAAAACTGTTCATACAAAGACAATACTTCACTTCTTGCTGTAAAAATGTACACAATACTGGGTAATGTCTCCCTGATGCCCTATAGAGTTGGGAACATCTAAGTTAATGAACATTAGTGAGTGCTGACAGAAACCTTACCAAATCCATGGCCAAGTTCAGGTTGGAGGAAACTGATGCAGATGTATAATCTTTAGCATAAAGATATCCACTGTATAATCTTTAGTATAAAGATATACACTGATAAAGCGATGTCCTACTGTAGGTCAATTGCAGAGTTTTCTGTTAGATATTCTCCATATATCTCTTCGTAATTTTGACATTTCTGGACACACATCACGCCAATTGCCAAGGCATCAATTAATTTATTGCAACATTGTTGTTACCAGCATAGATTCTGTAAGTACTTGTGGAATTTAAACTGAATTTAAACTGAATTGGGATTCCATGTCAGAAAAGCAGTGGAAATTCATGCCATCTTATTTTATATGTGATTTTCCTTGCTGACAGTGGAAGGAGTTGTTTTTACTATTCTGTGAGATTTCTGGATGAAAATTGTTTCAGTGTTAATGACAGATTGTACAAAAAAAAAAAAAAAAAAAAACAGTAGACTCCTTTTCACTCACTATTGCTCAGAGAGGAAGAAAAACTGTGAATGCAAGATTAATGAGTTCTTGAGTTTTAATATTACATAAAATGTAATAAAAAATAAAAGATATATTTCTACTTTTTACTTTTGAACTGATCCAATTTAACATTCTTTCATGGGTTAAATGTTCACTTCCTTTAATATTTTTTTTTTAAATTTGAAAGTCTGGTTCAATTAACTAAGATTTAATTATACATTAGAATAAAAAATAATTATACAAATTTTATTTTTATAAAATGCAAATAATTATAAAAAAATCCAAAGATGTCTGAAAAAAAATTCAACAACTCAAAATCTGAGTAAAGAAATTGTTTCTGGAAAAAAAAAATCTAGCTCACTTTGATATACCTTTTTGTATGAAAAATCCTTAAGGAAGTAAGAAAATGATTTTTCAATTTGTTCCAGTGTAAACTGCTCTTGAAAGATCCAGAATCCCATGGATTTCCTTTATTCTCTGTAAATGTCCTAAATTTTCAGCAGATTCTGGCATAGGTAGTCTAGAACTGAAATTCTGGGGGTTGGTGGCCCTGCCTGTGGCAGGGGGGTTGGAACCTGATGATCCTTGGGGTCCCTTCCAACCCAAGCTGTTCTATGATTCTATGAAATATAGCTAGAACTTTTTTTTCTATGGAAAAAAAAAAAAAGAAACAAACGACAGAAACAAACAAAAAACCCTCTCCTGTTCTGCATTGCACTAAGGATGGCAATTTTATTTAAAGAACAAACTGAACTGTTTTCTCTCTTTACGTTTTAGTCAGGTCAGTATTTTCTTCTGCCTGATACACCTCAGTGTCCTGTTTCACCTCTTCTCGAAACAATTCATATTAGACATGAATAGGAGAGAGGCGAGGCAGCCAGTGTGGTTACAGAATTAGCTTATGACTTGCACAGTGCTAATGAAATCCAGACTGGAGTTTAATAGCTTTATAGAGCTAACATCAAGACAGGGGGTTACAGCTTTAAATGATTTTTTCTTGGCTATCTATGCAAGTACTTCTTAATTGATTTCATAGGTCTGTGAGAGAGCATTATTTAATGGGACTGAACTTAATAGCAACCAGCCTGTAATATTCTTTTCATTCTCATGCCAGTGAACAGTTTGGGCATAGCTGGGATAGGAGGTAATTAAATTTCTTCAAGTGTTTCCACAAGACATTCCTATCAAAGTAGTACTATACTACTACAGGGTGTCATTATATAGAATCAAAGAGTCATAGAATGACTTGGGTTGAAAGAAACCTCAAAGATTAAGCAGTTCCAACCCCCTGCTGTGGGCAGGGCTGCCAACCACTAAATCAGGCATTAGATCAGGCTGCCCAGGGACCTTCCCAACCTGGCCTTGAGCATTTCCAGGGATGGAGCTTCCACATAGTGAATAAACTCCTAACTCACCAAAAAGAATGAAGGAAAAAGTAGTTGAGATTCATTGAGTTTGGTGTAAACGAAATATTTTCAATCTTTTCCTTATCAGGTTCTTAGCATCTATGAGAACTAAATAAAATTTCCTAGAAATCAGTAGTAGTAGTATTTCTCTTCCAGTGCATGCAACATTTAATTTTTATTAACTTCTGTGGGATTTACAATAAAACTTAGAACTGACAGCATTAGCAATGTTTTGTTTGCTTCCTGCTAGGTATTTTCAGCTGCATAATCAGAAAAGACATAGTTCTGAAGAATTCAGCAGAAGCGAAGCCATCCTGCAGCAGCTGCCAGCATGCCCAGGGCAGAACTAGCAAGGTGTACCGGAGTTCTAATGAGCTACCACATGGTCCATAAGTTTGCTGTATCCTGTCTATGCTGTGGGAAAAGAATGGGCTATGTACACCAGCTAAAACAATAGGAAACTGTGCTGAGGACCAGTATCCCTTGTAGCTTGGCAATGTAGATCATTAAGGCTGCGCATTAGCTTGTGTTGACTCAGACTGTAGCATGTACATATATACAGGTAAATATAAATGCATAAAATTATATACAATTATTTAATACCTCTAACCATTATTAGTCACAGAATCACAGAATTGCAGGGGTTGGAAGGGACCGCAAGAGATCATTGAGTTCAACCACTCTGCCATATTAGGTTCCCTGCAATAGGTGGCATGGATAGGTGTTCAAGCAGGTCTTGAGTATCTACATAGAAGGAGACTCCACAATCTCTCTGGGCAACCTGTTCCAGTGCTCCATCACCCTTACCGTAAATAAGTTCTTCTGCATGTCAGCATACTACTTCCTTTGTTCAAGTTTTAGGCCATAAATTCTTGTCCTATTGTAATGCACCACCGAGAAAATAGTGTGGTGCATTTCCTTAAAGACAAAAGTAGACTGGTGACTAATGAATTCCTCAGTGCTGAAAAGGAGAAAGGGAACAAGGCTGGCTGAGCACAGTCTGGTTTCTCTCATGTTGGTTTTGAAACCCCATGAGATTTAGCTTCCTGTCTCTGAATAGGCATCATGACTGATGCAGTCTGCTTTTGGCTTGCGAAGAGCAAGCTATCCTTACTACTTTTTCTTGGCAGTAACATGTACTTTAGCAGTTTCAGCATCAGTTCTGAAGGGCTGAGCTGATGTAGATGGATCTTAAAGCCAAACTCTAAAAGCACCTTTTTGAGAGGATTTTTTTTTTCCTCCAGTGCTTTTCATCAGAATGGCTTATTAAAATTGTGGTATGATGATATCCACCTGCAGCATACATTAGGCTGAATGTGCAAAAGCAGACAAAGGAGCTGGGAAAGTGAAAGTAGCATCTCATAGCAGCATATTAGTATAATTAACTCATTGGCTGAGTTATTTCATGACAGACTAAATGTCTTCCATAAGTGTTTCCATAAGTGTTTGGGCAATTGCATAAATTTTAGCACAGGAATTTGGAGAAGTATGAACATGCAGTCGTTGTTTTCTAGGCTATAGATAGGAGATACAAGGAGCTTATCTTTAACATATTTTTAAAACATTTTTATTTTAAAATTTGCCCATAAGCACACAAGATCATTGGTGAAATTAGTGGGAAAAATAATAATGGTCTGAAGTATTTAAGATGAACTGTTTTTATCTTAATTTCCTGTACCACGTAAGAGTGGAGACCAGATCAATATAGGTGGAGATTTCTTAAAGAAGGTGATATGTTGGAGTAAACAAAGGAAGCTGAATTACATTGTTGAAGAAGCCAGTGAAGACAAATCTCAATAAAGGTTTAATTCTGAGTTTTCTCTGCAGTGTTTTGCAGTAGTATACACACGATCTGGATGCGTTACTTTTTGGAAAGAGATTTATTCTTTATTAGTGAAAGTTGCAGTAAGATTTTGCTGTATGAACTGTTTTTAGATCCCCTGTATTTTATTCTCATACAACAAAGCAATGAGTAGCTGCTTACCTTTTTATGTTACAGACAAGGGTAAAATATTATGTGAACATTAGGAAAGAATTACTTAGCATGGTTTATATCTAAAGAAATTACTTAGGACTTTGATTTGTGTCCTGATTTCCTTTGCTTCTCTCCTGCAGAATCACCACATGGCCAATTTTCAAAAAGACTTTCTAAGCAGACAAATATTTTTGGCAATTTGTTCTGAAAAAATGACAAGTAATACAAAGTGTTTAAGAGAAATTGTTACCTATCAGTCTAATCTTTAGCACACTGTAGCAGTATTACACCTAATTTTACTCAGTTAAACAGGGTTATTTGCTAAGTGCAGAAAGCCAAAGAGAGACAAGGAATGTGTGTTTCTTTTTTAGTTATCTATCTCCAACAAGGCAGTGGAGACAAGATTTGATATTTGCTATTACACATTAGATCTTTTGATTGATGCTGTTTCATTCACACCTGGCTTGATGGTTTCTTATAAAATGGTATAACTGACATTAAGTGTCAAGGAAAAATTAATATTATATAAATAGGATGTGAGGAAAGGAGACTAGAAGAGAATATGAGAAAATGAAAGACATTACTTCAACCTGTATTTTTCTAGACCAGTTCCTGGTCCCCCATACTGAATGAATGCAAGACAGTTTTGCCTTTTTCTATAAATTAAATGTTAACTCTGTGACTATCTCAGACCTAATGTCAAAGGCCAGTTATATTTATAATATGTTCCTTGACCAACTATTTGTGTCTGTTTTTAATAGTCAATTACTGATCCTTATTTCTTTGTTACTGTTTGGACATTTCCAAGAAATTTCCACTGAAGGAATTTTGCATTAACTTTAAAAAAAAAAAAAAAACACCTCCTCTTATAAAGTGTTTCTTAATCAAATCAGTCAAAACAAGCATTTGTAGTCAGTTGGTCATTAGAGCAAGAAAAAACAGCACCATGACTTGTGGAAGAGTATGAAATTGCAGTCATTAGTTTCAATAACTTTTTGAAAGGTAATTTCTGCCTCCATTAAGTGAAGATAAGTTTACTGCCTTTGAAGCATGAGAAAGGAGGCTAGAGATTCATATTTTAGCAAATACATGCTTTTATTTTCAAGGCTTGTTAAATTAATCTGAAATAAATACATATTTTATATGTAAAATAAAGCATACCTGACAAATATGGATTTTATCTAAAGAGAATTTTGTTATAGGAGTTACTTAGGGGATTGGTTGTTTTAGAAACCCTTATTACCTTTGAGACCTCAAAAGACACTCAGAAATTTTAAGAATTGGTATCACAGAATTATAGAAAGATTTGGATTGGAAGGGTCATTAAAGATTATCTAGTTCCACATCCCCTGCCATAAGTAGGGTTACCACCCACCAGATCAGGCTGCCCTGGGCCCCATTCAACCTGGCCTTGAGCACTTTCAGGGATGGGACGCTCACAGCTTCCCTGGGCAGCCCGTTCCAGTGCCTCAGCAACCTCTGAGTAAAGGATTTCCTCCTAGCGTCTAACCTAAATTTCCCCTCTGAACAAATCCCAAGCCTTTTTTAGTGGGAGAGGTGCTCCAGCTCTTTCTTTCATCATGTTGTGGCCCTCTGCTGGACGCTCCAACAGCTTCACTTCTTTCTTTTGCTGGAGCCTCACAGGGGTAAGGTAGAGGTGGACAATTATTTCCCTTGACCTTGTGTCAAGCTTCTCATCTGCCAGGACCCCTAAGTCCTTCTCTATAAGGAGATATATGATCAAAACAGAATTCAGTGATACTCAGTAAATGAGAAGAATGTTTATCTGTACACAAGAAAAAGAGGAAGAAACAAAGGATATCCTTGACTTATGTGCTAGTTCTATGTGTATGTCTTGTTGCTCTTCCCGTCAAAGCTTTACATAATGGCTCAAAGTGTACAAATTGGAAAGGAATATTTGTGACTGGGAAATTTTCCCTTGCGGACTGAAATATGCAGGTATGTTTCTTCCCTTCCTTCTTGCCAGAAGCTGGGACATGTAAAGTGGATGGCAGAAAAGCAACAGAATAGACCACTGTATTGGAGCTGCTGAACAGCATCTGAAATTGAGATGAACTGAGCACAAACTGACAAACTGAGTAAAGGATGCCATAAATGGAAAGGGTTTATAAGCACCAGTACATGCCACAGGTTTCTTTTCCCTGGGCATTGTGTCTGAGAAAAAAAATTCACCATCAGAACCCACTTGAAGGTCTGGTAGAAACAGAAATCTGTTCTTCAGATACAGAGTACCCACAGAAAATTTCTGGTACTTGAGGCCAACAGTGGCCTTTAGCTCTTAGATGAAGTGGACCAAACAAATTTTACAGACCTTCTGCTATGGTGTGAATTGGACCTTCAGAGAGCTATCTTCCATTACAGGTCTACTTACTTGTCTCTAATTTCTCCATACAGAGATCCCTAATGCCTTCTGTCTAATGTAGAGTCCGACTGTGCAAGTCCTTCAATATCCACCACCATCCTAAACTTTGAATAGTTCTTTTCACTAATTCAGTGAGTAATTGCATCCAGACAAGTAAATATGTAGAGTATCTGCTACACAGCTAGGTGATAAAACAAGCAAATTTTCGCTAAACTAAGTTTCTGAAGTTATTTTTAGAAGTGAATCCTGTAACTGAACAGCACTCTTAGGGAACTGGCAATGAGTTTGAAAACAAGAAGGAAACATTTTTTAACAAAACATTTTAACAAACAATTTTTAACTAAACAAGCTAGGAAAGCGCTGACAAAACTTTATGCTGTTGATAAGTACTAAGCTATCATCCCACATGTCAGCATGTCTGAGAAATGAACCTTGGTTATAGAACAGTACAGTGATAAGAGACTGCATTTATACTAGGATCTTTCATAGAAGGAAATGAATAGGTTATCTTGCTTTTTATCCTCACTGAATCAATGTATTGGTAGAGAGACCGTTTTATTTAATTCTTTCCATGAAGCTAATTGGAAGTGTCAAAAGGCAAGGTTAAGATAAAAGATTCATCTTAGAAATGTGCAGCTTTAATTAAAAGCCTTACTATGGGAGAAAACATTCTGAACTTTTTGATCAAGCAATTTAAAAATAATTGTCTCCTTTAGAAATTATTTAATCCAAATATAACTTCTGCATTTATTCTAAATATAAATATGCTAAATTTAATATTTCAAAACTATATCAAGTCTCTTCAAACATTTAAATAGGAAAATGATGATGCAGTGAAAATGTCTGTGCCTGAAAAATGTTGTCTTGGCACTTTCAAATTCAGCTTATTTTAGCTTAATAGGGGATCTGCATGAGCATTCCTCTGCTGAAGAATGTGTATTCTCAAGCATCAGCAACAGAGTTTTCAAACCTTCGGAAAATCATCATAGAATTGTGATAGAATCATTAATGTTGGAAAAGATCTGTGAGATCTTCCAACCGTCCACTATATTGTCCACTAAACCTTGTTTCTAAGTACTACATCTGCACCTCCAGGTACAGTAACTCCACCATCTCCCCGGGCAGCCTGTTCCAATACCTCACCTCTCTTTCTGAGCAGGAATTTTTTCCTAATTTTTAACCTGAACTTCCCCTGACACAACTTAAAGCCATAACCTCTTGCCCTTATTTTTATAGATTTTCACTGGTTCAACTTATAAATAAAAAGGCATAGATAACTTTTTTCAAGACTATTAGTAACCTCTTAAAGGGAGGATCTTCTGTGTGTCCAAAGTGCTGAAGAGAGTGAGTGGTCATACTGAGGAGTTGTGTCTGCAGCCATGTGTTGGAGGGGCTTCCCAATAAGGAGCTGACCCATCATGATCATAGTCTGTCACCTCAGTCTCTTCATATGCTTTACTTTCAGGTTTAGCAGGTAATTCTGGTTGAAGATTTTTGTGATAATCCGGAGGCTTCACCAGACATCTGAGCAAAAAGATTTTAGAGTCTAAAGTAATAAGAGCTAAATGAAAACAGTTCAGGAAGATGTAGTTTTATTTTTGTATGAGGACCACAAGCATTTCTTCAGACTTTCTCTAAAAAATATTTATAGATGGTAAATTTTTAGGACAATAGGTAATGGCCTCAAGTTGCACCAGCAGAGGTTCGAGTTGGATATTAGGGAAAGTATATTCTTAGAAAGAGTGGTTTGACACTGGAACACAATGCCCAGGTGGAGTCACCATCCTTGGAGGTGTTTAAGAAAAGTGTAGATGTAGCACTGAGAGGCATGGTTTAGTGGGCAATATTGCTGATAAGTGGACAATTGAACTAGATGATCTTAGAGGTCTTTTCCAACCTCTGTGATTCTATGATTCTATTACTATAACTCAGTGTTCTGGTCAGTGAGCCATTATAGGAATGCTGCAGGGAGCGATGGCTTCTTGAGAGTATTGGGATGTCCTAGTGGTTGCACGAGAGAGAGGATTGTCAACATTAGGATTTGAGGGATAAAGCAGTAGGCTTGGGTTCTGGAGTAGTTGTCCTCTGTTCGTGGCACTACTGTTGGCAAGCCTTTTCTCACATCTGTGCCTCATCAATTGAACAGTGGTGGTAGCGTTGATCTCTGTGAAGGATCCTTAGATAAATAGATTACAGTTTTATACAAGAACCTTATATTCATTATTTGAAACATATGTACATACTCTTAATAGTTACAGATAATATTGGTTGTTCTTCAATGAGGGTGTTTTGCACAGTGAGAGTATCTTGCATTATTTGCATGTAAGCTTGTGAACAAACCTTATTCTAACAAGTTTTTGATACTTTCAGGAAATACTTGTCTTTTGTGTTAGTTTGTATTCTATGGGAAGGCAATAAATAATCTGCAACCCGAATTGTGCCTGTGAGGTGGAAGCAGCCATGGGAACCTGTGACTAAGTGTAGGAATCGTCTTATCTAACTGCTGATATCTCTGCTGTGAGCATCTCCTCCTAAGCTAATCAGCCGGGCTACCTTTATAGTCAGAATAAAGAAATAGGTAATTTGAGGGAGTAATTTAACATGTCTATTTTAAGATAAGTTGAATCATTCCTATGTCTTTCCATTTACTATAAAAAGAAGTTGCAGGAACTTCAGAGAGAGACAGTTCCATTGTGTTTATAAAAGGGTTGGCACAAAAAGACTATGATTGCACTGTGTGCTTCATGTCTGTATGCAAATTAGGAAGTAATAATAAAAAGCAGCAAAGTTGAATCAGGCAACAGAGAGAGCAAGTGGTGCCAATGATGACTACCCCAGCAAACAATAAGAAATGATCATAGAATCATAGAGTTGTTTGAATTAAAAGGGACCATTAAAGATCATCTAGTCCAACCTCTGCAATGAACAGGTACATCTACAGCTAGATCAGGATTTTGCATAATGTTTCAGCATAATTTCTCAGTCTAAAAAAAAGAAATAGGAGAAGACTCCAGTGTGAGATCAACATCAACTTGCCTTTTCTTTTTTTCAGATTTTATTCCAGCACTAACAAAAATAAATAAATAAATAAATAAATAAATAAATAAATCTGAACTTTTCTATATATCTGGTTCCAGTTTGTTCAACAGAAATTATGGCTGGACAGTACTCCAGCCATAGTCAAACAGCTACCCTATGAGAATAGGGGCACAAGGGCAGTGATCTAAACAGTGAATTCATGTTTTCCTTCTGGAAAACATCACAGTGATTTATTAATTAAAAAATAATGGACATTGTGTAAATAATGGTTTATTTATATTTTATAAGACTAAAAATACAGTTATATTTTCACCATATATTTGGTAGATGGACAGAAAATATACTGGGAAGTTGTAGTCAGGATTGAATTTTGATGAATCTGGAATTGAATTCAAGGTTCAGCAAAGCATTTTGCGCTCTTAACAGTTGTGTAAGACACTGATCTATGATTAATAGCCATGAAGATTAGCATTATATATTAGATGTGATCATAAGTTGGAAAAATGAGAGAATTTTCTGTGCATTCAAGTGTACTCATGGGCTTTTCAGAAATATTTGCTTAATTTAATATTCCAGCCAAGGAGGGCTGGTTGGTTTAATTTCCCGTTAATAGCACTGGCAGGGACTGCTCAGAAAAATCTTGTGGCCTACAGATTGAAACAGGAGACATAGACAGAAGGGCAAACAGTTTGTCCTTGTCTCTGTCTTATCTGTAAAATTATGGTACTTCTTCAAAGTTGCAATTATATGAATGGCAATAACTTAACAAATGTGTAAGATAAACAACAGGATCCAAATAACTAGAAAGCTATTCCCTTTAGCAGGAGACTCAAAATCTTCCATCAGCAGAAAATTTATGTTCCAGGTAAGGTAATGATGTCAAGATGAGAGGGAGAGATCATAGAACCATGGAATCATAGACTCGTTTGAGTTGGAATGGACTCTTAAAGATCACCTTGTCCAACTCCCCTGCAATGAACAGGAATATCTACAGCTAGGTCAGGGTTTTCAGAGCCCCATCCAGCCTGACCATGGATGTCTCCAAGGGTGGGGCATCCACCACATCTCTGGGAAACCTGTTCCAGAGCTTCACTACCCTTACTGTAAAACACTTTTCCCTTATATCCATTCTAAATCTCCCCTTTTATTTTGAAACCATTTCCCTTTGTCCCATCACAGCAGACCCTACTAAAGAAGGAGACATTCTCCATTCTTATAGATCCCCCTTAAATACAGAAAGGTCTCTATCAGGTCTCACCACAGCCGCCTTTTCTCCAGGCTGAACAGCCCCTCCTCATTCATTACTTCTTTTATTTCCAGAAAGAACGATTTCTGTAGCTGGTCTGATGCCCTTTGAACCTCAGCCTCAGAACCTCAGCCAGCGCTTCATGCAGAAAGCGCAGGTCTAGTGTTTGAACCATGACATATCTTTATAGGTAGATATTCAGGGCTAATTTTTAAGAGAGACTTTTTTTCCACTTGAAATGAATGGTTGGCCTGCTATCTATGAATAAGTTTTTATAATAAACAGAAATAGAACACCCATTGCCTTTTTAGCAGCCGTAATCAAAGAGATTTGATGTCTACTTCTCTTGTGTTTTTAGATAGTCTTCACCTTCTTGATGTTCTTATTGCTGAAAGGAGGCAAGAAGAAGTAGAAATTGTTATGACCAGCATAAACAAAAAGTATGGATTTGAATGCAGTTATTTCAATTTGCTTTTTACTGCTGCCTTATTTATCCATTCTGTGTAAGAAGAAATAAGTCAATAAATAAATAGATCCATTTAAGCGCAAGCACTTTTCCTGGACTGGGATTATCCTTTAAGTCCCTAGATTTCATTTTGATTCTTAAATTGCACAGAAGGTCTGTGTGTGATGGTATAAAACTCTGTTTAGAGTCAAATCACTCTCTCACTGATGATCCGTGCATTGCTCTTAAAGAAGGGTCTTTCTGTGTGGGTGCTCTCATCTCTCTCAGTATCCCATCTGTAGCAGGTCCTTTGAGACATCCTGTAGGTAGCTTGTCCAGCAGTGCCTAGCAACCTCCTGCAGCAATGCTTGATGGTACACAGATCAGTCCTGGCACTGGACCACATGTCCTCACGGGAAATACCCAGTTTTGATTTACCCTTTACTCCACAGCATCTGTTTGCATGAAGAACAAGTCTGGTCTGAACAGCAGCCTTGAACCCTCCTCTAATTGCCAACTACAAGACCTGAGTTTTGTATAACATTCTGAAGAGTAGAAGAACGATCCCAACCTTCTTCCTTCTTTAGACTTACATTCCTTAATGATGTGAGACAGCAGTTAGGTAATGCTGGAACCCTCCACTTCCTTTCCTTAGATTTCTGCGCAAAGCAGTAATGTAATGTATATGTTTATAGATTTAGTCAAGTACTCTTCTTCTCCTCTCTTTGGTGACCAGTGATAGAATACAAAGGAATGGCATGAAACTATGACAGGAGAGGCTCAGATTGGATATCAAGAAAAAGTTCTTCATCAGGAGTGTGTTCAGGCACTGGAACAGACTTCCCAGAGCAGTGGTCATGACCCCAAGCTTGTCAGAGTTCAAGGAGCATCTGAACAGTGCTCTCACATGTAGGGCTTGATATTTGGGTGGCCCTGTGTGGAGGAGTTGGACTTGATGATCCTTGTGTGTCCCTTCCAACTCAGGATATTCTGTGATTCTATGATTCTCTTTTTGTCTTCGATTTTGTGCAAAACTCACATCATTTATGTGAACATGAAACAGTCTGCATTGTCTTTGCACTGACGTGATTGGTTAGGAAGTAAATGAAGTGGAATATTAAACCTAATGGCTCAAACAGCTGCAAGATATTTGGGAGATAAAAAAAAAAAAAGCCCACAAATTTTTGTTTTCTTCTTTTCTACATCAAGATTTATGTCAATTTGGGTCCTTATTCGTGTTTTTTGACAGTATCACTGTTTAACTTGCTTTCCATTATATGAAGCCTCCGAATATGACCTGAGCAGACATCTTCTCTGGTGGCTGTTGTAAAATTCTGCATAGCAAAATGCTGGTTTGCATTTGAAGCTTGAAAACAGTCTTGTGTTTTTTTTGTTTTTTTTTTTTTTTGGTTTTTTACTTTTTTTTTAATTGTTTGTTTGTTTTTAATGGATTCTGTTAATTTTTTTTTTTTTTTTTTTGGATAAACACTTAGAATTTTGCTAGATTAAGGATCAGTGTTACAAAACTTCTGATTTCACCTTGACTCTAAATTATATACCTAGTGGCATAAAAATATGCAGTGCTTTTGCTTGCATTCTGTAGAAAACAACAAGGCTTAAAATTGCATGCTTGGCTTTTATGAGCAGGTAGTAAAAGGTCACCTTCTACTGCAGAGACCATGTAACTTGATCGTGTGGGTGAAGTTATAGTGCGCATTAAAAATGTGCTACCACCACACTATTCACTCGTAAGATCATAAACTCCCTGAAATTGCTCTGCATCCATTTAGATGTGCCTCCAAGTAGCGCCTCAGAATAGAACAAGAGTAGATCAGTAGAGTACTAGACTTGATGTGTCTTTCTGTGTAAGGGAGAAAGTGATGAAGTTACCTTGCAGCCACTGTGGGCCGCACTTTTTTTAATCTAGTATTTCAGACTACAACCTTGAAAGATCCGTTTTGTGGAAGTATATAGTGGTCTGAATGACATTTGAGTGGCAAAGGAAAGCATACGAAAAGCAGCATGTAACTGAAAGATGGCGTTGTGACTTCTTATTTCTTCATAAAGAAAGAAAAGATATTGCACATCATTGAACGTTACCTAATAGACGTTGCATGTTAGAGTCAAAAGCTGATACAGAAGAAATAGAATCTAGGCAACAAACACAGTATCCCTTATAAATAAAAATAAAACTTTCTCATTATGTTAGTATAAACACTCATGAAATTGCACAATTGAGATTGCTGTTTACTTCAGAGAAATTTATTTTAGAATTTGTTGCTTTTATATAGAAGCGCGACTGCGATAGTATAGACAATATTTGTGTTACTGATGTTGTATTTGGTTAAACAAATAGAGAAAACAAAAGCGAAACCATGGCACGAGTGGATGGCAACTAACGTATCAGAATTTAAGCCAGTGAGTACCAGAAGTACAAACCTCAAAATCTTAACGGAAGCAGAAGCCCCTGAGTGTTTTTAACAGTGGATTAGCATGAATTTATAATGTAGATTATGTGTGACATATGATAACTGGAGGATTTGAAGACCCAGGAGGATTTACTGTTCCTTAATTTCTGTAATTGCTGGGCCCTTTTTCCTAATGCTGATCTTGAGCAATTAGCCTCTGTTTTAGTTTCCACTGTATATGTAATAGGGTTAATTGTATCTTATCATAAGGGTATTGTGAAACTTAATGACTTGTTATAAAGTCCTTTGAAATTCTTGGACATGTGACGTTGTAGGAGAGCAGAAAATCATTTATGGTCTTGAAAATTTTTATGTTTGGTTCACCCTTTAGCAAGTAGTACAGTGGATCTGAAGAAGGAAATATCTGACTTATGATTTCTACCAACATTGCTTAGTGACTTGCCATAACAACAGTAATTTGGGAGTCTGTTAGTGTAGTTAAAACTACTGACATTTTTTTAGGTGGGAGTTTTTTGAATATTGCTCATGTCCTAAATGGAAGTGTGCTTCAACATCATCATAGCTGCTGCACCCCATCCAAAATTAGGGGAGTAATTCTGTTCATAACAATATTTCTCCCCCATCTTGACACATTAACCTAGCAGAAATAACAAATACGTGTTTGGTAAATCTCCTGCAGTGGTTCACCATTTTAGGTTTTCACATTCTGAATACAGCTGCTGGCTCATGGCCAGGAAAAAAAGGATTAGTTTGGTGGAAGGTGCTGGTCTTTAGCACTCCAGGGTTGGTGGCATAGTATGGGGGCCAGAGGTGTCCAGGACCTGTTCTTTTATTATGTGAGAAGGAAACTATGAAGTTACATCCTTTAATGCAGGTCAAAATTACTGTCAGTTCACAGCAGAACTCCAACATGAGAGATTCTTCACAGTGCCTGGTGCCTTGTTGGTGTGTGATAGACACCTCTACAACCAAATCCAGAGGGTGAATTGTGGACTGGGTTTAGATTTGTCCTAGCACACTGCTCTATGGCTCTCTGTGCCCATCAAAGCTTTGGGTTGAGGGGATGCTGAAGATTATTTGGGAGTATAAAACAGAGACCAGATGAGAGTAGTCTCCTATCAATGGCTATTCAAAGAGAAGGAGATTTAAGATGCAACCAGCTGAAAGTATTGTTCTCCCCATCATAGCTACGTCCCTACTGCACATTGACTGGGAATGATAATATATGCAGCCAGATGCTTCCTTACTGGAAAATTTATGTTTAACACCTTCTTCAACTCAAGGTTACTCTTAGGCAGATGAAATCTTTGTGTTTGCTGGGCAGTGTTATTTCTGAGAAGCATAAGCTAAGTGCCTGTCATGTACATAGATATCCATGTAGATGCACATTTATGTGTTCTGAAGATACAGAGCAAGACAATTAAAACGTGAGGGAAAAGAACTAATTTATTTAAAACAGCTCAAATACACTGATTAATGATTTTTAGTATTTGCATATTACTAACTACAAGATCTTGACACTTCCATGTAATACTTGCTATCTGCACTGATCAGCATGCCTTGTTAATGTGAGGTAACTCAGACTTAAGGCCAAATTCTTAGGAAGTAAGAACTTATGTCTGTACCATTAAGCCCAAAAACACCACTGAAAATCTCTACTATAGCTTTGACCTGATACACTTCTGCAAATGAGTACAACTTCTTTAAACCAGCTTACCTGCAATGTTTCTTTGTCCTGGTGGAAGTTTACTGAGTATAATCTTAGGGGTATTTACATCATGCTTTGTTGTGCAGATGTTGGTCTCATACCAAGTTTTATTTTCACAATTTCCACCAACAAAGACCAAAAACCCACAGAGATGTAAGCCGAAAATATTAGGCTTTGTCTGTAAGAAGCTTGAAAACAGAACAAATATTATCCATGGAAGTAACAAAAAGTACAGAGTGAGTTTTGTATGCAACTCCTCCTGAATATCCCCTCTTCTTACTGAATGAGATATTCCATCAGTGATGGTGTTTTGGTAAAGATTAAGTCCTCATGCAAGGCTACTATTGTGTTGAGGGTACTCTAGTCACAGTGACTAATACGGTTATTTCCTAGATTTACCAGTTATGTCTATCCTTCTTTTGTCACTCATCTTACAATTCAACTAGAACATGTTTATTTATAGAGTGAATATCACTTCACTCTGGACTTATGTTTAGTATGTGTCTACAGTTTCTATCATACATTTGGCAGGGTTCAGCTCTTGTGTCACTGTCTGTAGATCTTGACATCAAGCTTGTGATCTCAGGAAGAGGGAATGGATTTCCTCACATAATCTTAGCAATAATTACAGACTAGAATAGTCTTAAACAGAGACTGAGTAGCCCAGGATGATAGTGTAAGCTTTCTGCATAGATTACACTGAGAGGACTTCATTCTACATACCTGAAGGATGAATTTTAGTTTACAGTGCCTTTCTCCTATTAGGTGTTTCTTTCTGTCTATGGGTTATAAAAAAATCAAATTTGTTGCCTGCCTTTTCTGTGGCTAAAATGGGATACAACAGATCCCAGGCTATAAATTTTATTTAAGGTTAACATGTGTGACAATGTGGTGGTACTGGTATGATGTAGATCTGAGGAGCTTTACTAGTAGACTCTATTCTAAGAAGAGAAACTAAGACTTGTCACCACGTGATCTACTCAGAAATATCGAGGTTTAATTTCCTCTCCTATAAGCATTGAGAAGTACCATAATAACTCAAAACAACCACTAATAAAGTAGGTATTACATTTGTGGGGGATGAAAAATCTCTTCTTGTACAAATAACACAATAAGGATCTTTGTGGTACTAGCCATAATAATATTTGATTAAAAATACACTCACCAGAGCTCAGAGTCTCAGAATTTAGATTAGAAGAAATAACACAGGACCTCTGACAGGATTCAAGGAATTAATATGTGTTGTCATGACGGTGTGGCAAGCAGGAAACCAAAGCAAAGTTTTATCATGAATTTCTTTGGTCTGTGGATTATAATAGGCTGTTTTTTGGGAATTGCATTTTAGATTTTAATGAAACCAAATTAAACTACAAATTACTGTGTGTTTTGATTTCCAGTAATTGAAGTTTCTACAATATTAGGAAGAAAGGAAGAGGACAGGGAGTCTAGACTGTTGCTGGACGGTGAGATCTGGCTTCAATTTCCTACTCTGCAACAGACTTCCTCTCCAGTGCTAGTCAAGGCACTTTCCTTCAGAACTTCGAAGTCCCTCAAATGCCTGATTTTCATTGGCTTATATTGAATATTGAGGAAACGGACCCAAGTCACCCTCTGTGTTAGGTTCCTACCTGTGAAGAGGGTATGAGCCACAACCACAATCAGCATCATGAGTGATAATGACCATGGAGCATGGGAAGTTCTGCACCAATGTGCACAAGAACTTCTTTACGGTGAGGGTGACGGAGCACTGGAACAGGCTGCCCAGAGAGGTTGTGGAGTCTCCTTCTCTGGAGATATTCAAGACCTGCCTGGACACCCACCTGTGCGACCTGGTGTAGGGAACCTGCTTAGGCAGGGGGGTTGGACTCAATGATCTCTGGAAGTCCCTTCCAACCCCTATGATTCTGTGATAATGAAGAAAGTGAAGAACTCAAATTGTGAAGATGTGGTGACAGGCATAAAAATGTTCATATGGTGGATTGTTGCCAAGCAATTCAAACAACATTGAAAGCTTTCATGTCTCATCAAATAGATTTAACTCATAGTGTTGCTCACTTTTACATTGCATAGTGCCTGGTTTTGGTAGCAGTTAGTTATAAAAAGAAATTCAGTGACTGCACACGGTGAAGTAATTCTTTGAATGATATTATCTACAGGTGGGTTTTCATCCATTTATTATAGCCCTTCGCGCATAAAAAGAAAAAAAGAAACATACCTGAAGAAAATGATTGTTGTATTTTTTTTAAGTTTAGGTTGTCAACTCTTTTCCCATCCTGATGTGAAAGTTATTTAATGTTGTTCATCTATTTACTTGTGAGCTGTGAAAAGCCAATGGGAGTGATTGGGAACTTCACCTCCATTTATATAATTGCTATGTGGAACAGGAAATTGGCTTATGCAAGAAAGAAATCTGAGGCTAATTTGTGATGAGCATCTTTAGAAGTGAAAGTACTCACTGACACGTTGTTCCTTTGCAGGAGGAGGGTGTTCTTAGGGGATACATTTCACATTAGCTAGCTGTAAGGTTAACAGGTTGTAAAGTTAACCAGTATATAGAGAAGTTAGGCTACTAAGAATAGTTAAACAGAGAAGAAGGGTGCTCACCAGTGTTGTAGGCTTGCAAGACTCCAGAAGGAGCAATCTCCAGGAAGAGATCCTTCCTTTGTGGAAGTCAGCCCTTAAATGGGGTCTAGGAGAGGTGGAGCCTGGCTCCACCCCTTCCGAGCACACAGGTGAATTGCCTTCACCTGTGCTCCCATGGCTGACTCAGTGCTTGCCTCAGGTGGTCAATCAGAGGTTCAGGCCATGATTCAACAGTTCCCATACACTAGCTGACAAACAAAAAGCTCAAGTGAATTGAATTGAATTTAGTTCTTGCCTGTGTCTGTGAGGGTGCTTGTTTGGTGATTGCAAACAGGAGCCTGGTAACTGTATTCATAAAACAAAGAAAGATGGTGAATACAAACTCAGGTGAGCATGGGAAGAGTTACTGCTGTTTCATACAGTGTACTCGTTATAGGCTGAATGCTTCATAGGCTGATTGGTGATGTGGAATATGTATAAAAACTGTACAGAATCCTCCCTATTCCTTAAGACTCTAGCTATAAATGCAAATTCTGAGGTAGCCAGCCTGCTTTCCACACAGGATTTTACTGCATTCATTTACACTTGTGGTGGTTTCACCCTGATGGGCAGCTGAATTCTACCACATTGCTCTTTCACACTCCCTCCTCAAAAGAACAGAGGGAGAAAATACAATGAGAAAGAGCTCAAGGGTCAAGATAAAGTGAGGGAGATACTCATCATCATGGGCAAAACAACTTCAGTTTAGGGAGATCAGTATAATTGTTACCAGCTACTAACAGGCTAGAACAGGGAGAAACTAAAGGCAAACTAAATACACCTTCTCTCCATCCACCCTCTTCTACTTTCTCTCCCAGAGCAGCGTGGAAGAACAGAAAATGGGTTGTGGTCAGCCCATAATAATTTGTGTCTGCTCCTTCATGGTCATTCTCTGCCCAGATCCATGGGTCCCCCACGTGGGATGCCATCCTTCCACAAATGATACTGTGTGATCTTCCCAAAGGCTGCAGCTCTGCAAGAACTGCTCCAGCACAGCTCTGTGCCACAAGACCAATCCTTCAGGCACTGCTCCGTACAGTCCCCGTGGACAGCAGCTCCCCCAGCCCTTCTGCCTCACTGTGGGCTCCTCTCCATGGCTACCACTCCAAATCAGGTCTGCTCCTGCGGGGGCTCTCCATGGACTGCAGCTCCCCCAGGCCTCATCCACTGCTGCACCAGGGGTTCCTCCATTGCTGCACGTGGAGATCTGCTTCACATAGTGCCCATGGGCTTCTCCTGAGCTACAGGGAACTTCTGCTCTACATCTGAAGAACCTCTTACCTTTCTTGAACCCCTTTTCTGACCCATCACTACAGGAGGGGGTTAGAAGTGTTTTAGTGGTGAACTTGTAAAAACAATAAATTATTAAATGCCATCTCATGTCTCTAAAAGAATTCAATAAGGACCAGTGTCTTTATGGGGATCAGCCATAGGCTCCATGCATTTTACAATCCACTGAAAACCTTATTTCCTTTTGCCCCAGATGCCTTTGTTTTTTATATCACTTCCATCTCTCCAAATATAGTACAACATAGGCCAAGGGGACCAGAGAAATTATCCTTAATTTAAAGGATTAAAAAATGAGGAAGTGGAAGACACACCTGAAAAGTTAAAGGATGAGCAGCAGATATGACTGAATAATATAAGCAAAGTATCTCCACTTTTACTCTGGCTTAGCAAGGACTTCTTGTTACAAGTTTAGTGACAATCTGAGTACAAGTTGGACCTCAGTGTATCGCCACTCCCAAAAGGAAACAACTTGAAGAAAAAAAAGAGTTCAGTAGTACAGGGAGCTGTGTGAAACGTTTCAGTGGATTGTAGCAAAGAAGAATTGCTCTCCAGTTGGGATTACTCTTTAAAGCCTGCAGGTTTGAATTGAAAGTGATCAGTGATCTTTTTTTNTTTTTTTCCCATGTATTTTAAGAGTTTCCAGAAATGACCCTCTCGTAAATGATATGACAGTGTTCTTGAAACAGGAATAGCACAGCTGTGCTGAAGGAAGAGATGCTGTCCTAACATGAGCATTCTTCAGAGGTGCTGACCCAGCTTTAGAAATTTTGCTTGAAACTTGTAGACCTATATTTTTTTCCTGACAAGCAGTATTTCTGGAAAAAAAAAAAAAACATCCAATGCCATCTTAGGGCTTTTTGAGTTTTAGTGTCAGCAAGGAAAATGTAGAAATTAAGAAAATGGCAAAATGATACTAAAGAAATATTTACCAGGTGTTGATATTATTGTCCTTCAAATTCTTTACTTGATTGTCGAAAAAAAGATTCAATAAACTGCTCAGCCCCAGTTTTGGCTGATCTAGCATTTCTGCAGAAGTCATCTTTGCAAAGTGCCTTCTTGACCTTATCCTCTTCAGAACTTCAGCTGCATCTAAGAAAAAAATCAGAGCCCATTGTTGCTACTTTACTTAATTGACCACTTTCCTGAATTCTGAATTGTTTACATCTCTGTCTTCAGAAAGGTCTGAAAAGTGTTTCAGAGAATGAGGCTCCTTTAAATTTTTCTACCTTTGGAAATAGAATGGTTTGTGATGGTGGCATCTGTATTAATGATTCAGCCTTTTGAATATGTGGCCAAGATTTTATTCCAGTCACATGTAATTTACTCAGTACTACAGAAAAAGTCTGATTAAGCTGGAACAGGCGTTTCTTGTCTCAAGTTCAGCTCTGAGGTCACTTGAACTGAATTAATATTTGTGTTATGGATTTATTTTTTCCTTCTCACCTCTTTATTTTTTTTTTTTTGTAATAAATAAAGGAGGAGCACAATCTCCCCAAATAATACTAGTTAAACACCAGTCAGCTGTGCATGTCTTCTACTTAAAGCTTATAAGAGTTTTCATAGTACCTCCTACTTCCATCTTCTTCCAAAGACTAACCCAGTCCTGACCACTGTGATAAGATAGATTGATTCACAAACTGATAGATTGGCAATGGGATGGAAATCTTGAAAGAGCTCTACGAAAAAGGTTACATCCACAATTTCTGACAGAAATGTTATGCCTCTTTGCTGTTGTTTACTTTCTGAAGGATAGCTACCCATATAGAAGTGTGATCTGAAATACAGCGTAGACATGGTAGGCAGTGTAGAAAAAAGAGCCTGTCTTCAGTGCACAGAAGAATATAACAGCGTTAACAAAGAAAGAGCAATGTAATAAAAAACACTGAATATCAGTTGTAGTTCAGAAAGGTTTGGCAAGACAATCTATAACAACAAAATATTAACTAACGCGTTGAAATGATTGTTGTGCTGTATGAATAAACTGCAGTTCTGAGTATCCAGCTGAACTCCTCCAGCTGATGATTCTGGAACCTCTTATAAACCACATGAACAAATTCTGAGCTTGACTACTGAATTTCAGACAGAAAGAGAATAGAAAAGTATCTGGAGATGCTGAAATAACACAAACAACCATCATCAAAGGAAATTTTTTTGTTGAGACAGTGAGACTGGAATTCTCTGACATCAAATACCATTGAAGTCTGTATTAGCTGATAGAGGTGCATATGAATACCATATATCTCGATAGGGATGTAAAAAGTAAAGTGAAGTAGTGTGTATGAATCTCTCAAGATACACTAAGGAAGCAATTAGTTGTCCAGTTAAATTTTCCACGTATTTTCCAGGAAAGCTCATGCACTAAGGTGTTTCTTACGCAATGATGATTTAGTCATGAGAAAACCTATAGATTTCCTAGTCTTCCTTCCTTCCGTTTCATTTTCTTTTCTTTTTTTTTCCTTCATTATAATTTATGAAGGCTTTTAACATTTCTGCCAAAGGTTCTTGCCAAGCCTATATTGGATGTTTTCCAGTTTCCCCTCGGTTTTTCATTTTTCTTGCCTGCGTGAAAAGTTCCCATCAAGTCTTTAAATTCCCTCTATTAATTATAAATAAGAACAAGTTAACTCTTAGGCTGTTTTTTTTTTTTTTTTTTTTTTTTTTTTTTTTTTTTTTTTTTTTTTTTTTCCCTGCTGTGATTCATATCCACAGGCTCTCTCTTATGATTTCCCATAGCATTTTTTTTCAATAGGCAGCCATCCTTAAAAGGAAATGGACATATGCAAAAGACTTAATGCAAAATGAACAGTATTTTTTTTTCTCCTTCTTCACATTTGTAGTACAATCTCAACCTAAATTACTATTCCTGGGGTAATGGAAACCAGCATTCTGTTGGTTTACAGCAATTATAAAAGCACTGAAAAGAGAACGGAGTTTGTTTCTATGACTTTTGTTTCCTCTTACCCTACTTTATAAATTGGCATGCTTCTCTGATTACTCTAGCATAGTTGTCATTTGGGATCTCCAATATTTGTTCTTTTCTCAGGCTTTCCTGCCACTAAAATCCTGAGGAGCAATATAATCATGTGTTCATTCTCTTCATTCAGTGTAACATCAGAAATGATAGGCTGTTTCCAAAGTTGCAGCAGTTGAATATTTACTTCTTATTGTCTTATTCTTTAGGAAAGAGGTTAAAAGCTAGGAAAGAAACTGTAAACTGCAGCAGCACAGTTCTGATCTGTTTTCTTCTTTGAACTTTGCAAGGAGTGACAATTTTTCCAGCAGACGACTGCATAGATTTGTAGATCCAAGAGCCTGAAATTCAGCTTAAATCAGAGATGCTTATTTGTCCCATGGATTACACTTGGGATCATTGATCTCAAAATCATTAGGAGTGTTGATGAATAAGTTTACATGATGAAGGAAGAGATTTGAGATGTTATGAAGCCAATAGGAAAAAGTGTAAATGATTGTCACTTGCAAAACTATATCAAGGGAAATATCTGCACAATTTATGTATTGTGAAGATAATCAAAGGCTTCTATCCCAGGTTCAGTAAGTGCTCCTTAGCTAACTTAGATACAGTGACTGATAGCTCTGTGATAAGTGTTGTAATAAAACTCAGGGCTAAAAATAGCAGCTGGAGATGAAGTGAAAATACAAAGAGAAGGAAAAATTAACCCGTGGGAAACTGAGCCACAGGGAAGCTTCATGATTTGCCCAATATCTCACAGGGAGACAGTGATAACACTGGGCATCCAGCTCTCTGGTGCTGCACAGTGTTAGTGTTGACATTTCAGACCATGTTTCTGTTTGGTGGTAAATAGAGACCTTTCTTTACACTGCATTAAAGTTCATTTCCAGCTCTACCATTGATTCTCAGGATCATCTTGAATGATTTACCATATTTTTGTGCAAGTTCCCTGATTATAAGATGGTGGAAGTAAAATTTTGGTAACCTTTATTTGTAAATGCAATTAAACCCTTTTGTCTCAGGGTGCTTATGTGAGATTTTTTTGGACAGACAAGATGCGACACGTTTCAGTCGCAGTATCTTAAATGGGTTTTGTCGAAGAAGGCTAGGAGGAATAGACTTGTGATTCTCTAGTCTTATAGTGCTAAGTTGACTTAAGAGCTTACTGCAGAACCATGATATGTACGCAAAGTTTGTGTCAAACAAAAATACAGTCTGTTAAGAAAGTGGTAAGGGTTCCTTTTCTTGAATGACCCTTAATTCAGACTGAAGGCGATGAATAGCCTTACCAGACATCAATCCAAGGAAGAACAACTAATGATACTCTTGGCACATCACAGAGAAAGAGAACATTAATGCAGTTTAATGAAATCCCAGACAGAAAGCCAAATGGCTTGTGCCTGACATGCATTGACAGAGTATGATCGGTCTCTTGCTGATTTATGTGCATGTGTGATCCAGATGAAGCTGCAGGATTTCAACTGAAATAATGTGCAAAATTAAAAAGCAAAAAATTTACTGACGGAGTGGCAGAGGTTGATGGAATCTAATTGGAGAAGTAAATGAGTAAGAAAAAATAATATTATTGCATGTTTGTGCTGAGCTGTATAGACAGTTCAGCAATTAAATCACTAATCGGACAAGAGCTGGCAGACCTAGGAGAGCAGCATTCTTACGCCTCAGCTGATTAGAAATTAAAATATCTGCTCAAATCAATGCTTAAAAGATATAAAACATACAGAAGAAAATTTGGAGTTTCTGATTAATCCTTCCACTGAGGGTCTGAAGTCTTTTTTGCTGGATCCTCAGGCTTTTTGTTTTATGGTGGAATCTTAGGGACTACCTTTCACATCTTATAATTAATCTTACTGTAATATTTTTGACTGTCAGAAAAAAGTTTTGCTTATTTAATTCACAGTAATTTATCCTCTGAGTCCAGCGCAGCTAACTATAGTGCAGGAGATAAAAGTTTGGTCAATATATGGCATCCATCCATCACCTTCTTGAACGTGATAAGCATAAATGGTACTGTTGCAATAGTACATTAGGAGGGTGTTTAGTTCTGAATCCACACCATTAATCAGAGGATTTGAAACTGGTACATCCCCATCGGGGAAACCTTCAATCTCTAGTTTAATGTAAAGGCTGTAATTTTAGTTCAGGACTTTTCTGATTCAGTTTCTGATGTTGATGAGATGACGCCAGCTATGCTATGTGAGCACTGGGAGAGTAATTAGTAGGTCCTATGCTTGCTATGTCTGTAAAGAACATACAGTCGGGGGGTTTTTGTTTGTTTGTTTGTTTTTGTATTTCAGCTCTGACATATCTGAATCTGTAAATATTTGCAGTGAGAAAAATGGAGATGTTTTCCTCCCCCTCCCTTTTTTTTTCTTTCTCCCCCTTCAAACAATGTGCTTTAGCCTTCTTGTCAGGACATTCTTCTTTTGCACCCCACTAATTTCACAAAGAGTTTGTGAAATTTTTAATGGAAAGCAGCTACCTGACTGATGATTGGAATTAATTAACTCAAAATGTACTACTACTTCCATTTGCCTTTCTTTTCAGAAAATCTTAATTTCTGCCAGCATAGTACTAAATTGCCTGGAAGGTAGGCATGACATTCTGAAATTGCTGTGATGCTGAAACACATACCTAGCGTTTGGTTTTTTTTTAAAAGTACTTCAACAATTCGTTTTCCATATTTAGGACTGAATTCATTTCTATCCTTCAGTCCTTTCACATTGCACAGCAATGCAAAGTGACACTGGCGCTGGAGGCAGTTATAAAACATTTGACTGAATTGTGTTACTGGACATTTATACAAGTAGACATTTATGCAAATGCCCATTGGACATGAAAATGAAGTCTTGTCTTTTTTAAGCTTATTAGAGACTTACTGTTCTCTAAATAGTCTGGAATCTCTCTTCCAAAATTTAATTTTAGTACCGGATCCTTCTTTTCCCAGGTTGCTCGGTTCTAAAAATCACAAGGGTGTTTCTTTTCTTACTTTGATTATGTGGAACAGCACAGGGACAGTGAAGGAAAACTCAGAACATTGAGAGCTCTGGTAGAGTACATAGCAATGGATATTCAGTAGACAGTCACTTTCATTCCCAAGGTCTCTCTTGCTAATGTACTTGGTGGGAACACTTCTTTGATGCTTACTGTTCTGAATTTATCCCATACCTTATCACAAACTTGTGTCTCAACTACAACTACAGTATACCAAGACCAGAGAAACAGAGTAAGCTCACTACCTCAATGTCTGTTTTAGGAGGAATTGTCATATAAAATATATGAAATTTCCATCTGAAGTTTACCACAGTTAGCACTATTTGATTAGTTGTGGTGGAGACCTATAATTATCTCTTATTTAAGAAGGCATATGGCTCCAACAGATGGTAAAGGGAAAAAAGCAAGTTAGATAAACACTGCTATTTGCAGAAGGCTTTCTGGTCTTTGGTTATATTTTACAGTGAAGAGCATAGGTTCTAGCAAGATGGCATACTGTTCATTCAAGGAATGTCCACATGTCTTAAATTTCACTAAAAATAGAAAAATTAGCATGGTCTACAAGTGTTTAAGAAAATTTGGCAACAGTAGAAGAAATTAGATGACACAGGAACTTAGGAAATACATATTTATTTTGTAGGAACTCTAAACAAGAAAACATCTCTCTTCTGATATTAGAGATATTAGTGGGAATTTTGTATGCTGAAGACCAGAAGGACAGGTCAAAGTGTGTGTCTGGACAGGAAAAGGTAGTCAACCACTGGACACATTTGGGTTATGTTTATGACAGTACTAACTGGGAAGATAGATGCCATAGAAATAATTCAGATTACACGCAAGTGGGCTACAGGTAGTCCAGACTGAGATTTTAATGACACTGCTTTGTGTACCCCTCAGTGACCCATCCTCGCCACTGAGCTGTGTGAGAAGTCTGTGACTGTTTCTAATCATTGCTTCAGGGCAAGGGCAGTGAGCTCATTTTACACTGCCTTCTTCTGTGATGCTCCAGCAGATGACTTTCCACTCAAGAAGACTGGGAAAGATCACTGAAACTGGTGACACAGCTTGGCTGTGTAGGTAGTAACATAAGGCCTGTGGGTAGGAAGGTATTGAAATGCTCAGAGCTCTTTCTGAAGTGAGTGTGTTGCAATGCCCTTCATCTGTCTGTGCACGAGCGACCCAGGAGAATGAAACTGTTTTTGAAGGGATGTGACATTTACTTGTGTGGGAACCCAAACATGTAGACTATGATATGTTTCTTGAGTCTCTGAATTAATCTGAGATATAAATGCTTCAGTGTGTGCTGTTATTCATAATGAAATGTTTGTGGTAAAGCTCTGTTTACAACTACAGGAGCTTGGTTTGCCCATGTTATTGAAGAGTATATCTTTCATTAAATCAAAGCTTAGCAGAACTCTAAATTTCCATTTATTTGAGCAGCAGTGTAATAATACTTTCCTCAGATGGCAAGAAAGATTCAGGATTTTTCTACTAATTATCTTGTTTCCACTGCTATGGATGTAAAGGCATTAAAAAGGATAGATTTGAAGCTAGATTACTTTTCCATATGGATTTTTTCCTGACACTGTAATCACTTCCTGTTCTTTTTTAGACCTCACACACAAAACTCAATAAAGAGCAGACACAGAATTCTGGAGAAGGCAAGATGTAAACCTGAAATCATCTTTCAAAAAGGCTGTCATATTGATATTCCCTGGAGCTATGATTTTATATTTAGAATAACAAATATGACTTTGTTCTCTGCCCTGCTTAGGGGATAGGAAGTGATGTAATCTCTCCAGCAGTAGAGTGCTGGGACCAAGTCATCACATTTCCTACTTCCTTATTTTGAAAAATTACTAATTTGTCTTGCTTCTCTGGGCTAGTGAATAAAGGACAGAGTCAGGATGAGTCCTCTTTCTGATCTTTATTTGTCAGACCCCAGGATGAAGTGTACTAAAAGTGGAGGTAATAGAGAGTTATAAGTATGGTGTTTTCCCTCTGTAATTCTCAGTAAAGCTACAGCTGACATGTTCTACAAGATTAATAGAAAAAATTGTATGTGGGAAAATGAGCTTTGAAGGAGACTTTAATATATTTTCTCTTATTCACACTGCTTTTTCTTTACTCAGAGGGTGGTGAAGCACTGGCACAATCTGCCCAGAAAAGCTGTGGATGCCCCATCCCTGGAGGTGTTCAAGGCTGGGTTGGGTGGGACCCTGGGCAGCCTGAGCTGGTGGGTGACAGCCCTGTCCACAGCAGGGGGGTTGGAACTGGATGGTATTTAGTATTCCTTTCAACCTAAGACATTCTGTGATTTCATGATATGATTTTCATGTTTCATTTATGCCTTCTGCTCCTTATAGGCTAATCTGACACTATTTAAGGTTAGTCTTAGTAACAAAGTAAAAAAAAATAAGCCAAGGATCTAATACCAAGGCTTTCTCCATTCTTCTGGTACCCAGTGGCACCAGAAAGTAAAGCAAAGTGATGTAGTGATGACCATTCTAGTTGTGCATGGTCTCTGTAGCACTACAGCTGAGTACCTCTTCCTTTCTAATGGTTGATTTTTCTTTAGAAATTCTCTAAAATATATTGCCTTTCACCCATGGCTTTGTTATCATCTAGTGTGAAAATCTGGGTTAGGGACTGTATTAAACAGTTGTGTGTTTGTAAGCCCCATTGAAATAAAAAGAAACACAGCTCCATCATTTCTCAAAGGTCTCATTATACTAAAGTTCCCAGGCAAGTCTAGGTCTCAGGCAGGGATGCCTACTGTCCTTGAAAAGGACTGTTGCTTAACATTTTTTCCACTTTCCTTCAGCAGTTACAGATAGCAGGAAGAAGCAAAATTGAAAATGCAATTATGGAAAGAATTTAGCTGATGAGATTGGAGCATCCTAATAACTTATATGCCAAGCAGACTGCAGAGAGCTTAAGAACTGTCCAATCCTATTGCTAGCAAACAACAAGGATCCACATGACTTCAGTGGCTCTGAGGGATCATTCATCATCAAGTCTCCACTACAGCAAGATACTGCCAGTTCAGAGTCTCTCCTTGACAGAAATCAGAGGTTGAGATATGGAAGTGTCATTATCAGTTGAATTTGCCAAGGTGAAACGTTATTGGTGTAGAACGGCTCTGAACCTTCTCAAGCCATTTTCATAGACATTAAAAAAAAGAAAAAAAGCGAATACACGATGATTAGAGTACAGAAGATTTCAAGGTTAGAAAGGAGATAACTGAGGCATAACGAGAGCCAGAGTAGTAGAAGTAGGGGGTTAAAAAGGCTCAGAGTTGAAAAAGAAGAAACTGATATAGCTGGAGAGGACAGCAGGAATAACTAGCCAGTAAAGTCTGAGAGGAGTTTTAGTCTGTCTGGTCTGTGTATTAGGGTCTTAGAAAGGTCAAAGGAGCTGTTCAAATTTGAACACTATCTTCATATGTTCTTCAGGTCCTCTTGAGGTGCTCTTGAGGATGTTAAACCGATTTTCTTATCCATTGCTATCTTACTAACTTCTACTTTCCCATCCAACTCATCTCTATATACTCTGAGATATTATGGAAAACTTATTTTGTAGGAGCTTTTTCACATCTGCCACAGACAGCTCCCTATTCAAGTTCCTTTCTCCTTGTGATGGTCCTCAGAACAGTGTAGTTTCTATTCTCACTAAATTTGGCTGAAGATAACACGTGAATTTGTTTCTTAGCTCTTTCACTTTCCAGATATTTTGAAGGCTAATTTCACCCAAAGAAGATAAGCAGTAAAGATTTTTAGGAAAAGGACACAGGAAAACAGGATTCCTGTTGGCTTAAGGGACATAGCAAGCGTCACAAATACATCTCCTGACAAGAAAATTTACTGAGCGAAAGCTAATTACTGCAAAATTGTTCTCCTTGTTGAATTTACCAAAACTTAGACATTTGAAACTGTGGAATAAAGAGCTAAACACAGGTCACTATGGTCTTAACTCAGGCTCTCACCAGGGATTGACAGCTTCCAGCAGTTTCCACATACCACATCTGTCTTGCTTGGAGTGCACATGGCCGGTGAGCAGTGCAGGCATAACTCAGAGCTGTATGGGTAGGTGAGGTTTTGCTAGAAAGAGATCTGGGAGAGTTTCAAGCTTCGCTCTCACTACCTTATGCCTTGTGCTGGAGGATGGAGGGGTGTGTATGTGCATGTGTATATCTGCTATGTCTTCTTCTAGCAACCATCATCATAGGATTATCATAGAGTAGTTTGAGTTGAAAGGGTCATCTAGTCCAACTCCCTTGCAAAGAACATGAACACCGACAGCTAGACCAGATTGCTCAGATTCCTGTCCAGCCTGACTTTGGATGTCTTCAGGGACAGGACATCCACCACCTCTCGGGGCAATCTGTTCCAATGCTTCACAACCCTTATTGTAAAAACATTTTGATTATGTCCAATCTTAATCTCCCCAGTTTTAGTTTGAAACCATTTCCCCTTGTCCTGTCATAACAGACCCTGCTGAAGAGTGTCCCTTTTTTTCTTACATCCTCCCTTTATATGCTGAAAAGCTGCCATCAGGTCTCTGATGGATGTCAGCCGTGGTAAATGCCAGCCTTCTTGCTACTGTGTCTGTTAGCTGACAAGTTTTTGCATTTAGGACAGCGTAACTGTCAGACGGCTTCCCAAGAACAAGGAGAAATCTGCAAAAGTTACTGAGATGATGGTGATGTTTTTGTGGAGTAGACTAAGGACATGTCTGTCTGGCTTCTCACTCACTTCTTATGAGTGAAAAAGCTTGAGTTTGGTCATGCAGCCAGGTGTACACTGCCATTCATCAATGCTTCCTGAACGTTTATGGAGACCAAAAACTGCATGTGAACAAAGCGAGGTGGTGGGTAGTGTGTTTCAGCAGTGGTGACAATAGGTCACCTCCACTAATGCAGATTTTTGCAAGCACAACATGCCGGCTCTTGTTCATTGCTGGTGAAAATAGATAGTTGGATAGAATGGTGGTGACTGTGTTGAAAAAATCATGTTTTGTAGCAGAGAACTTGCTCTATCAAACAGTGTTATTCTCTTTTTATCTGTAGAAGTTTCCATGGAAATAAACTGACGGCATTACTTTTGGAGTGACCCACGTAGATCTGTTCTTAAACTAAGAAATTTTTGGCACTGTATTGTATCTGCATGTCTTTGATTTTCACCTTCCCAACAAGAGAAATGTCTCTTTATGCCACCTTGCAAGTCTCGCTCCTAAAGCAATTACACACTAGCAGTGGTCTGTGCAGGAGTGCATTTGAAAAGTAAATGACATTAAACTTTCCATATTAGAAGAGTAGCAGCATATCAATATCCAAATCAAATAACATAAAGCTCCCTTTGTCTGCCAGATAGGAATAAGAATGCATTATGACCCTAATATGATTTTTGCAGTGTCTCTAATATGATGAGGTTTAAATTAAAATAAATATGACTGCATGCTTTGAAGAGCTAATCAGGCTGAAATGTTCTAGCCTAATGGGTGTAACACCAGGAAATAAATGTGTATTTCTCTAGGCTGCTTGGACTTAAGCAGAAGTACTTGGAAGGATATGTGATGGGAAGGCAATAGCAAGGTGAAACACTTAGTCTCATCTGTGTTCTTGGTGAAAGTTGTTAATAGGAAAATGATTTTAATGTAGTTTGGGTTGACATCCCTGTGGTCCTGCTAATTGATTAGCAGAGGTCTTATTGCTTTTTAATGAACTCTTTCCCACTGACCCTTTTCATTAACTCACTTATTTATTAAGTAATTTATTTATTTAATGTACTTCTTTGTCTGCACTATTCCAGTTCCAGCAAACAGGCATCACAAAAACTAATGATTACAATTGATTATAATGTCAAGGCTCCATTCACTTATCTGTTGTGACATTTAGTACTCTTTTTCTTTTCCTTTTCCTTTTTCTTTTCTTTTTTCCTTTTCTTTTTTTTTTTAAGCCCTTCTTTTCTTTTTTTTTCACCTTAAGCAAACTTTACCTCTGGAAATTTTTAGTCCTTTGTCAGTATCAACTCAACATCTGATTGCAAATTACGTATAATATTCGCACGCAAAGCAAAGCAGTAGCTTTAGCAAAGCAAAATAGACCGGTCCTGATATGAAACTCCTGACAAACCAGCAGTCCCTAAGACTTTCTGAGTTGGATTTTTATACTACCCCAGATCATGAGCTCAAAACAATTCTGCAGACTCAAATGCCCGGAAGTACCCTTCTGAGATACTGTTATTCTTTTTAAAAAGCGTATACTTGCTGGCTTTCTGACAAGATCTGTCTCTCTGATACTGGTACACCTTTTTTAAACACGCCTCATCAGGAGATTTACAAAATACCACTTGCTAAAGAATTAAAATTCAAAACTTAGGTTCATACAGTACTGAAAGCTGTAAAAGGATAGAAGTGACTGAAGGTAAATTTCGTAAGTTGTTGCTTAGCGTCAATGGAAGTAGAATTAGCAAGTAATTCAGGTTAACAGCAAGACTGAATTGGAAAGAACCTCACTCTGGTGCTCAGCTGTTCATTAGGTAGACACACAAGTATTACAGACTCCTATGGATTGAACTCATTATGGCAGGTGTTGTTGCCTTCAGTGTAGTTTTATAAAGCTAAGCAAGTCGTGCTCTGTTCCTGTCAGTGAGAGAAGAATGGACTTCAGGTGAAAATTTGAATTTGTCTCATTATAAATCTTGCATCCTTTTTTGTCAGATGACTAGTGACACCCATGAGTTCCTCTGTAGTCATAGTGTCTTAAAACCCACAGGTTCTTCTGTAGCCAGAAAAAAAACTGCATACAGTGGAGGAATTTAAAGTTAGGAAGGGCTGATTCTGCCTGTATATATGTGAAACTTATCTGTTCTCGTGTGATATAACAGCACACAGATGAAAACTTTGTCTGAAAACAAAGGGCAGAAGCTTAGGCTTTTGGTTCTTGATTTCCTTCATTCAGTCTATTTTGTGTGGGCCAACTTGGCATCTCTGACATGGGCCAATGGCCCGTAGGATTGCACAGGACTTTCATCAACTTGAATAAAATGTACTTCTGTTATTTTTCTATAATTTCAACCAAGATGCCTCTGCACTTTGGGGTTCCTCATTTGAAATGTGCTATTAGCAATTGTCTTCCCTCCCAGGTAGTGACTTCTAGAAGCACCAGAGGTAACAAGAAAGTTCTCTTTTCTGAAAGATGCTCACTGTAGACAAAAGTTGAAGTATTTCAGGTGAGCACCCATAGCTCATGCTTCTGAAGACTCCCTGGGGAACATATGATGCTTTAAGTTTCATTAGAAATAAAGTTAGTAGGGTAAGTGCTGACATAGGTTTAGCTATTCTCACTTTGAAATCCAGCCTGCCTAGTTCGGTTTAACATTTTTTTTTCTTTGAATACTGTGGTTGGAAACCTGCAACAAGCTGCTCCATTAACATTAATTATTGAGAATGCAGTGTTTAATTACAAGTTATAATAAAACTGGCCCAAATAATCATGAACTGAAAGCATAAGAGAGAAAATAGTCTCCCTGCAGAAATCACACCAGCAGTCTGTCTGTGTTTTGTGCAGGTGATTCCAGCCTTTGCTCAGCCTGTGTGCATGAAAACAACGTTTACAGCAGAATATTTCAGATTTTGTACAGGAACGAAGAGATCATTCTTAATGAATCGATGAACTTCAGAGTACATCTGCTTCTGGATGGCGAAAGGGTGAGTTGTCTCGAGATGTCCATAAAAAACAGGAGGGGTGGGATTCCTCATACCTGACTTTAGGTGTCCATCACATAAACACCTCCACTTGAGATGTTACCATGGGATATATATGGTGTCACAGGTTTCATCAGTATAAGTGATAGAGGTGAGTACATGAGTTACATGACCTACTGTCAACATCTTCATTAGGAGATCCTGTACTCATCATACATATATGTTGATGAAGGTGCTTGGGATAATTTGTTTAGCTGCAAATGCTTACACTGTTAACATCTGTATTAGGACAGATGGAACCTAGGCTCTGTGCCTATTATCAAATACAGTCTATGCCCCGGCTTTCTAGTGGAACAGATGTTGATATACTCTAGTGTGTCAGTGAATCAGAAACTCAAGTGTGTCAACCATAATTTGTCATTTGTGCACAAGATCACCCATTCTATGTCTGTACATATCAATCTCACCCAACAAAATGAACAGTCTTCTGCATCTTGCTTCTCGTCTTATATTACTGTTACCTTCTCCTCTTTCCTGGTGACTGTTCTTTTGCCCAGCAGCCACAATATTGTGACCAAGTTACCCAATCCCTTTCCATCAAAGTTCTCCTCACTTTTCTTATCACTGCTCCAGACTGCAGGAATGTATGTTGCTGGAGCTTACTGTCCCTATTGTCTTCCTATTCTGTGTCAACTCCCTCAAGCCAAGCACCCACACAAATGAAGTACATGATCTGAAGCACTCATCCTATGAGGGATATCTGACTTCCTCTTATTGATCAGAAACCAGTGTCTGCCAGTGTTTTTCCCTGTATCTTGGAGCTACAAGACAGGAGCAATGTTAGAGTACAGGAAGTACAATTTTTCTAGAATTTTACACAGAAAGAGGAGAACGATTCATTCGAGCATGACAATTGATTGTGGCTCAATGTGCCATTGCTATGCTTTGCCTGCACAAGGACTGGTACAGAGTATATGGCATTAGGACCTGCTGTCAGTGATAATGAGAGACATATGACATCAGTTGTTTTTTGTCAGATCATTTTGCTGTCAAAAAAAGACCCTATTAGTTGTACAGACAGGATGAATCGTGCTGTGCATTGGGCCAGAGATGCTCGATGGACCTTTATTGTATAAATTTGAGCATAAAGATATTTAAAATTTTTGTCTGCACTGATTCCAACTCGTGTACCTGGGTTATATATATTGATCTAAATTAAAACGGGTAGAGAAACTAATTTAAACTTATTTCTTGTGCTTCCCTTTCCTTCTTTTCTTTTTATTTTATCATAAGTTGTGATCAATTTATTCCCCCCTTGAATTGTTGTTTGATTGCTTACAAGAAAAAATATTAAATGTATTAATATTCATTAGAAAAATGTTGCAACATGTTTAATTGAATATTAATTTTATCCTTCCACAGTGGAACATCTCTGATTAAGCATCCCACCCCTCAAATTACAGCAATTTCCACTCTGTTAAGCAGCGATGATTTCTGATGAGTTTTGCATTAATATTCAGAAGAGCTGCGCACCTCACAAAATTGAAGAAATAATCCCACAAGATTCCTCACAGTTAAAACTCAGCCTGACTCTTCTGTCCCTTGTCCATCCCAAGGAGGGCCCTTGGGAAAAAGACAACTGCCCAATTCTGTGTTTGTACAGAGAGATTTTATAAAGAGAAAAGTCCCTTATCTCTGTATGATGAAGTTGTTCTGACTTTTCAAGTGAATATGTTGCTTAACAGGTTTTTTGGCCCCAAATGAGCTGCTGAAGATATTCTAAAGAATCAAATGCAAAAAGTAAAGGTTTGTAAAACTTTCTGCCTTAAGGTGGTTAGCAAAATTCACTTCTTAATGCTCCTAGGCCTTGGATTTATGCTGTGTTATCCTCCAGGATTGTAAAAATTCAGTATACATACGGGAGGAAGCAAAGAGTGCTGCTTAACAGAGTACATGCTCAGAAGACTCCTATTATATTTGCAACTACTGCTGAGAGACAGTATTGCGTAGTATTGCATGTCTGTCACATAATCTGGTATGTCTGATGCAATTCTTGCAATGTAGCTTTGGGGAACTACATATATGTCAGTACATTCTGTTCATCACTTAATTTATTTAATACACATTAGATGCCACTTGTATTCAAATCTGTTTAGTGCTGTGGTATTTATTTTTGATTGAGGGTGAAGCATTTGTTTGCTGCTTTTTTGTCTAAATCAAAGATATGGTAAATATACAAGGTAGTTAGGCTGCAAAGTGGGGGTATTGAGTTCATATGCTCCAAGTCGTTTCTGCTGCCAAAGCTGATGTTATCAAATATTACATCAAGGAAGCAGTATGCCTTCTCCTCGTGGTGCTAGGGTAGTTTTGTTGATGAGATAGACTCAATAATAATAATAATAATAATTAAAAAAAAAATACAGGAAAAGAGAAAAAATAGCCATATGCATGTTTATATTAGATTATTTCCTACTGTTTTATTTCTGCACAGCCTAGATGGATACTCAAATTTTTGTCTGGTGTTATATGGAAGAAACCTCAGTTATCCATCTAGAAGTGACACTTGAACATACCTTTCACCATTTAGATGTTGCTCAAAAACTTTATTAAATGTCTTTTTCTATGTTATCCCAGAATGCAGTATTCTTTGAGTTTGAAACAATTTTGCAGACTTTGATGTTACAGAGAAGTCTAATTTTCTTTCAATCTTGCTAAAGAAGGAGCTGTGCCTTTTTTTTTATCAAGCAGTAAAACAAGTAACTTGTCTCTTTGCTTGCTGGCTCAGTTGGAGAGCAATTTAGTAGCTGATGGAGGATAGAATGAGGCATGCTGGAACACAACAGTATTTGTAGAATTTGTACTTTCCAGAGAAATTTAAGTGAGATGAGACAGCCAGATCATTCAGGCTGACATCCTGGATAAACTGTTAAATATTATGGAAGTACATCACAACAGTTCTAGAAACTTCATTTACAGAGTTGCTCTTAGAAAATAAATCAAAGAAGTAAGCATAAACCTGAAAAATTAGAATTCGAAATTGAAATGATGCATTTGACTCAAGACTGCTTCAAGAGAAATATGAATATATTAGTTTGCATATACACTTTCCTGCATGAAATGCTTCTGTTTTTCATATACAAAACTTTTTACTGAATAGATTCCAAAGAGTATTTAATAAAATACATTTCCCTACCAGTGTATTCTTTTGGTGATGAGACAGTCAGAGGGTAGAAAAGAGCCTGAATTCTGGACAGTGTTTCCTGGAGTATTTTGTGCACTCAGCCAAATATGTTGTGTTTTTGCACAAGCTGGGCCAAGGTTGGAGTACCAGGGGAGATGTTGACTCAGTCAGTCCAGTAATGAAGAACTTTCCATGAGGCACAAGTTAGTGTTACGAGAAACTACAGGGCAACATTAGACTGATGTAAACAGTTTAAATTTTTGTATTTCCACAAAGACATTTATCTCCTCTTTCATCAGCTGTAATTTTAATCATTAATACAACTTTGCAAGAGTAGGCTGGTTTAAAATCTTAAATCTTTACTTCAGGGAAAAACAAAAACAAGAAGACAACAACAAAACTGATGGTATGTCAACTTTTGGACAACTATGCATTCTGTAGATGATAAATGTGGAAATAACCATAACAGTCTCAGGAGTACTAAGAAAAACAATGACTGTTTCATTTAAAGACAATATTATTACATACTGAAGACTGACAAATGATAGAAATTTCAGCGTCTCTTCTGTATGAACCATGGGAAGGACATTTCAATTTTTCCCTTGTAAAGGATCTAATGCTGCTGTGGTTCTAATACATGAGAATAAGTAAAACAAGAAAATCCAGCAGGAATCAAAGCGGTACACTAACTTTCATCATATAACTTTTATACGTAACTGTCATGTCTGAGAGTTGGATTGGCTTCTAGATAATGTGTGTATGTGGAGAAAAGAGATTTAGACATTTAACCTATACATAAGCATTTTAATGTTATTTTCTCCTGAAGATTTCAGTTATTTTAAATCCGCAGTCCAATTTTCAGTAGCTTTGTAGTTGACACCTCCAATATACAAAGGAAAATCTGTAATCTCTGTAGTGAGTATTGTGATATGATTATATGTGGGTTCTTGCACTGTGCTGAGCAACAGTATTTCAATACAGTTGTGGAACTAAAAATACTGTTGCTCAGTTGCACCTTAATGCATGATCCTGTGCAGGAATGAATATCTCTAAGTCTCTGAGATACCTACTAATTGCCTGAAGGTGTTCTGGGCAAGTTTTTCTAGCTTGCTATATCTGAAGCTGTTCAACTTCCTTAAACTCAAATAGATTCAGTGACAGCTGAAGGTGCTCAGTAGTTCTTAGGCACAAACCCAAAATTTCAACCCCTCTGTGGGCAGATGAGGTTTGCTTTGTCTGATGCTCTATAATTGATTTTAATTCCTAGTTTAAATTCAGAGTGTAGCTTCAATAATGATTATTTCTTTTGCAAGTGCCAGCAACTGTGATTTTTGGTGACAACAACTCATTAAAAAGGAAAAAAGCCTTTTTTTTTTTTTTGCTGGAAGACTTACTTCCAGATGTTTTCAGACAAACACAAAAGAGAAGGCACATTTGCAGAGAACAGAGGCTGGAATTTTCTTCTCACATCTCAGTGTGTGTGATTATGCTAGGAGAAATACCATATTAGAAGGCTCTATATTTTACATCTTTAATTATTTTCATGAAGTACAATCAATCCTTGACTATAACCGTTCTTGCTTCCACAGGGAAAGGCACACTGCAGATGGAGTTTGAGCTTTGGGAAATGTATCTAAACATATTTTATCTCCTTTGCAAATCCTACAAGTCAAACTGGGTTAGATTCCTCTGACACTGTCTTTGGTGTATTTTTGGTATATTCTGCTAAGAAGGTGCTAACTTGCTGGAAAACGTAGAATTCATCTTGTCTAATGTAGGCCATCTAAAACTGAAGTGTATTTTCCTTTGTATTTTGCAAAGAATATGGTTCAGGTGCAAATCAGTGAGAAACTTCCTTCTCAACCTGTCAAACGCTGAAAAGAGTGGCTGAGAGCCTGGATGGCATCCGCTTGCTGAGAAATTAGCTAAAAGGCAAATTATGAGAGACCAGAAACTGTCATAACTGTATGAGCCATTGATATTTGAGTCTTAACAGTAGGGAACCAGAAGGTTTCATGGCCATTTATTAACCAAGAAGAAAACTGTTTTTGACATGGCAGAACTCTCATGAGCAGGCAAAAGCACCTTCAACTGCTCTGGTTCCCTGATTCCTTCAGTAGTGACTGCTATTGCATTTGTTCTGTTCTGCTATGGCGGAGGGATGCTGCTGTTGCTTAATATTTTTGCCTTTGATTTTGTCAGGAAAACCTTTGCCTTCAATGTTGTAGGTGCCAATTTATGAAGGTAGCTTTTCCTTTCTCTTTTGTAGGTGGAAGATGCATTGAGTGAGGCAGATTTTCAGCTCAAGTTGGACCTGCATTTTACTGATAGCGAACAACAGTAAGTGCTGTTTTAAAGCTCAGTTGGTAGTGCAAGGGTTTCTTCATTTGGAAAATGGCTTCGATGAAGTGAGAGTTCTTGTGGAAAGAAGGGCTTTGAAAAGGGCTTTGTCTTTCATTTGCCTTAATGTTGAAGTCTTTCCATTTTCCTCTCTGTGTTTGAAGAGCATATCTCATAGTCCTCTTCTAAAGAACATTTGCTTCATTTTTAAGTGTGTGTTAAATGTTGCTCTATTTCTTCTTGCTATTAAAGTCAAAGGAAAATATCATCATTGACCGGGACTGGGGTTGAGGAATGCATTTATCTCAGAAGTCAACCAAGGAGCTGAAGATGGATGTATGAACATGCTAAGTGCTTTTATTGTGTAGAAGCCAAGGAGGTCTCAATATTTTAGGAGGAAGGAGTCTTGACTTTGATTTCCTCCCAAAATCTTAGAGAAGTGGAAATAGCATCCGTTTCTGAGACATAGCAGTAGATGTGATCCCAGAACTTATTAAACCTTGCTGAATGAGAGAAAAGGCTTCTGATTACTTCAGCAAGTGTGTTTCATGTGTTTGCATTCATATCTATAAAACACCTTAACAAATTTCAAGGCACATGTTTCTTCTATCTTGAAGATACAACAAGTGAAACCTTATTCTCTCAGGCAGGTGGGACCATCAGTCATCAGCTGTGATGATGATGGGTTTAGGAGGGAGAAAAATCAAACATAAATTAAAGCCAGGAATAAAAAGAAATGAAACTTTCAGGTTCTTATGAATTTGTGGCTTAATACATATGTTTAATATCTGCTATCATCTCAATGAATTATCTGGTATACTTTAAACAAAAATGATGATATTTATAGAAAGATATTCTGCAAATCTTACTAGAATTTCCTGGGACTAGCCATACACTATACTTAACCAGCTCATTATAAGTTTACATAACACTGGAAAGCCATTTTCTTGTATCAGAAGCATATTTAATGCTGTAAAATAAACTTTTTTAGGAATGAATTGAAGTTTAGGAGAATGTGGTTAGGCATGATCCCAGTCTGTGTTTCATTCTCCTGCCTTAGAAGTGATTTAGATACTGTGTTGATTGTGTACTAGAAAAGTTATTCTAGAGTAGTCATAAGCAAAATTTATTTGAAAATTTTAATTAGTATTTTCTGAATGCTTATAAATATCTACAGGGGAGGTGTCAAGTGGATGGGGACAGGCTCTTTTCAGTGGTGCTCAGCTTCAGAACAAAGAGCAATGGGCACAAACTGGAACACAGAAAGTTCCATATGGACACGAGGAAAAACTTTTTTACTTTGAGGGTGACAGAACACTGGAACAGGCTGCCCAGACAGGCTGTGGACTCTCCTTCTCTGGAGATATTCAAAACCTGTCTGGATACTTTCCCATGTAACCTGCTATAGAGAATCTGCTTCAGCAGATGAGATGGATTATGGTCTCCAGAGGTCCCTTCCAAACCCTACAATTCTGTAATTCTGTGATTTTGTGACTATGTCCTGCTCTCTCTGACATAGGACTGCTTCTACCTCTCACAGGTTGCCTGAGGAAAAATAGATTATTGTTACATTAAAAACTACAATTAGTTATCTGTCCTGGCTTTGAACATTCAAATAAGCTGAGCACTTTTCTACCTGCCTGTTACTTTTATTAACACTTGATGAGTCCAGAACTAGTATATGGGTGGACAGCAAGGATAATCACCAAGAGAAATTGGATCTGAATAATATATTTCTTTTATGTACATCATGTTTATATTTGTTACATTTGTGGTTACACTAGATAGAAGTATAATATAAGATACTCATCAGTTATGTAAATCCTTTTGAAGCTGTGAATTTTACCAGGAAGTGATAAAAATTCAGCTCAAGCCATCTACCAGTCTGCTACTTGTAGCATGTTATAGGCTGTGACAACTCAAGCTTTCACTAATCTTTGTAAACCGCCTTCTTTTCTAGGCTGAGAGATGTTCCAGCCATCCCCATGATCAGCAGCCGTACACTGTGTCTTCACTTCCACCCCCAGAGAGGTCTGCACCACCATGTTCCTGTCATGTTTGACTATTTCCACCTGTCAGTGATATCCGTCACGGTGCATGCGTCACTGGTGGCATTACACCAGCCTCTGATCAGGTAAAGGACTCAGAAATGTCTCTTGAAAGACAGAAGAGATCTCTCTTCTGAATGCATTTCCTTATTGTATGGAAGAAACAGAGATTATAATTTGTTTTTAAGTTTTTTAGACCTGGGCTAGTATTCTAGAGACTGGGGATTAGTTTCAGCCTCTGATATAAGCTCCTTCCCTTGGTAAGACACTCAGGATCTGACCAAAAACTAGCAAAGTCTGCAGAAATGTTGGAGACTTGATCTCTTTATTCTCCACTTGTAACAGTAGTGAAATTTCTCTTCTTCTCCTTGTCTGTGTTTTTTCTTTAGTCGAAAAGCACCTGAGAACATTAACATTTTTTTCACTTGCTTTGTAAAGCATTTAGGACAATAGGTCTCTAATCTCATCGCTGGCCTCTGGGCATTAGCATAATTCATAAAAAGGCTGGAAGGAGGTATGCATGAATCAATACTTGATAAGCCTTCTGTTGAAGTTTTACCTTGTAGCATCATCTGATTCGATCATGCAGCAGTGTAACACTAGATGCCATGGTGTGATTTGTGTTATCTGATTCATAATGACAAGAAAATAGTTCAGAACTCCTTCAAATAGAATAAGACTAGAGGTCAATATCCTCTACTATTTAGAGCAGGTGAGGAGAAGCAAATGTCTTTAAGGCAATTTGCTTTCTGTCCAGTCTGGTCATCACAGGAGATAAGACTGCTGAGAAGAAGAGAGCTCTTTGGGTTCTGGAACAAAATGCAGTGTTCAGCACCGTTCAACTTTTTTATTCTAGCAGAGCCTTACTAAGTGCCAAATGTCTATTGAGTTTGTCAAAGACTGTGCAATGACCACTGTGTCAGAAAGAAAAAGATGCTCCTCTAGACTCTCTTTTTTTTCTGAGGTTTCCTGTTTTGACTTAAAATGTCTTTTCTTGTGTTCTTCATTTGTGTAAATGCATGAGGTGAACCTAGTGCCATACAATGAATTACGATTATAAGAGGTTGAGCTGTGACAGTAATGGGAGTTGCATTAGCACATCAGATCAACAGATCTGTCTTTTCTTCCTCCACTGAGGTGCAGTTAACTGCTGTTATCTCCTCACTGTTACCTATAGATTTTTAAAATAGTGAATTAAATTGTATCAGGCTACTCCTAATCAGATAATTTTGCTCAGATAATTTATCCATTGTTCTACTATACAAAAGAATGGAAGAGCCATAGTTATCAGGCATTAATTACTGTTTTCAGTGCTTTGTTATTCTCTAATGAATGGGACTACAGAGAGTTGTTACTGCTATTTGGCATAAATCCCATAATAAGCAACTGTTCTATAGTCAGATTATTATAGCTTTTAGAATATAATTTTGTGGACATCTATGAAATACACAATATTTTTACCTAATGTAATGGAACAAAGGTTGTGACAACACAGTATAGAGTTTCATTTGCTTAAGCCAGTAAAATTGCTTTAAAGTGTGGTACTGAGGATTTGTCTTATTCTTGATAAATATTCAAAGTGTAAAGAGTTCTTATATCATGCATTCTCTAAATATAAATCAGGGTGAAGTCAACAGTATAAAAGAAATGTCAGCGTGAAACATTTTGAAACAAAACCAATCCAATAAGACTTATTTTCTCTTCTCCCAGATTGAAGCTTACTTGCTTAGCACTTGTCATTGGATCTTAGTGAGATCATGGAACAAAAGGTTTAATTTTAAAAACACATTTTTATTTGCAACGCAACAGAAAGAACTTGAATGATTGGAAAGTCTTTTTTTTGTCACATTATAGTAAAAATAAAATTGTTATATTGCCTGGGAAAAATATAAATGCTGCATTTTACTATGTTTTATTTTGCTGCCTTAAACTGTTCTATCATAATATTTTACACATATATACACTTTATTTCTACAAATATCTGTACTCTTATATCTATGACAACAAGGATTCTAGTTGAAATGCCCTGAAAAAAAAACCCTCACATACTATGTGAAATTGAAATTTACTTCTGTTTTGAAGTTATCCTGGAAAACAACTTTGCCTGAAATAGCTATCCACTCCCATACTCCCTATGGGCTCAGCTTTTCATATTTTGTTAGATCTGCTGGCTAATTAGATACTCTTCTCCAAATCCTTCCCAGCTGCCTGTATTTAAATAGTAGAGAAAGCAGCAGGATTGATTCTGGCCTTTCCCTGATGAGTAATGCTCACCAGCAAAACGTTCCTGCAGGTCAAACCTATTTTTTAGAAAATGAACATTTTGATACCAATGTTTGTCCTGGTTAATAATTTCTTATACAGTAAGTATTGTTATTAGGTTTGATACTTTGAAGCCTTCATCTCTTATAGATCTGAGAATAAGTGAAATTCTGGATTCAGTGATTCTTTTCAGGACTCAGGGTGGAAATTTTGTGACTCAGCTTTTCCTGTAGGCATAACCTTCAGCTTTGTTGGCAGCTGCTAATGGCTTTATGCATTTACTAATTGAGGTGGGATCCTGGATCAGAAGGTGTTGAGGAAGGCTTCCAGTCAACTCAGATTGCCCAGCTATGTGGTGGATACCCCATCCCTGGAGGCATTCAAGGTCAGGCTGGATGGGATGACCAGGAGCATGTTGAGATGCTCATGTTCTTGAATCAGTTCCTCTTGTGGCTTCTTGGACAGCCTAATAGCTCTGAAACACTGCTACAGAGAGGGCTCTGAACAGCAGGGAAGGGGCAGGGAAATTCTGACTTGTCTTTACAGAGCGTAGAGCCATAGCTTCATTAAAAATCCCCAATTCAGGCTCCTCTGACTTTTCTAAAATGCACCCCAGAAGTGGTTGGGGAAGCTGGACCACTTTGAACTGTGTCCAAAATTTTGGATTTCCTGGCAGGAATGAAATAATAAGGAAGAAAAAAGATGTGAGGTGCAGTGCCCTATATTGCCTTGACCTGAAACACTGCTTCCCTCACCTTTACCGTTCCTACACCTAAACCCTTCTGCTAGGCACTGTAGGGTTGGATCTCTGCTGCTGCAGACCCGAAGCTACTCACCTTCCCTCCAGGAAAGCAGTTGAAGAAGAAAGGTGAGCAAGTCCAGTTTTGGACTCCAATTTTCTACTTTCCTTCATGCCAGTTTCATTCTGGCCTCAATCATTGACTTTTCCTTTATCTCCCTCTCACTAGCTTTACAACTGGTCCAGTTCATAAGCAGAATGAGCAGCTAGCAGCCCAGCATCAGTAGTGAGAAAAGGTGCCCTGATCCAGTTTAGTCCAGACTTCAATAAATATTTATTCTTTTCCCAGTGGGGCACATCCATCTGTATGTTGTGCAGTTTAATAAGTCTTAGGCATGCTTCATGCTCAGTTTCTTTCTTACGTTGGACTCTTTTAGGATACACACAGCAAGAAGCATGGTTATGTGCTTTGTTAATTCCAAAGACCTTTGGACCACTCCATCCCAAGAGGAGTTGGCATACTCTGCTGTTTGTTAGAAAAAATACAGCTTGTGAATAATCTCTGAAACAAGTACCAACATTCTGTAAGTGCTGAAACCAAGATCTGTATACTGATATTTTAGTGTCCTGAACTTGCTGCTGAGGGAATAAGAAGCAGAATCAAAGGAACATTGGGTATTTAAAGGTTTCAGCCCTGACCTAATTCAACTCAGCTCCACTGCACTGATGAATCAGGACAGCCCTGGCCATCCTCGAGTAATTTTATCTTACCTAAATCTTTTTATGCCCAGACATTCCCCTATTCCTCAAAACCACCACTAGTGACATATCTGTGTGATATACACACTATATACTATACTTTCCTGTGCACCTCAAGTCTGGGTGCTGGGTCAATTTTCCTACAATCCTGAGTGTAGCTGGCTCCTACTTATGGGCAGCTTATGTCTGAAACTGCCACAAAATTAATCCTGGGTAGCAAAGGTTATGACTTACTTTTCCTCTCCCTCATTTGCAAATAATGTAATCTGTAGAAAGAAAATTGAGTATTTATGTGGGAAAGAAATATTACTTCCATAAAATGTTTATTAAAAAAAAATGCTGTTCCATTTTTTCTTCTCCAAGAATTCTTGAATAATTGCTGGATTATTCTGTGTATTTTCTTTTATTTGTTGCTATTTGTTTTATATCTGCAATGGTGAGCCTCTGTTTTGACATGCTATTCTCCTGACCTACAAGCCAAGAAATCACATAAGAAAAAAACTATTATTTACGAGTCAAACTCTAATTAAAAACAAACAAACAAGCATTAGTAATTAGTAATCTGACTTTGTCTGATTTCAAATTTTATAGCAAGACAAGCTATGTTCAGGGCAACTTAGCCAGTATTTTCCAGCAATCAGAATCACTACAGATTGCAATCCGGATTCCACCCTGACTCTGTTTGGGATCTAGGGAGAACTTGTTTTTCTTTTAGAAATGCTATTTTAATAATTCTTAAGAGTCTTACTCGAGATGCTCAAAGCATTTTACAGTCACTCATTATAACCTTAGTGAAAATCCTGTGTAAGAGGGAGTCTAGGGGAAATCCACATATTATTCTAAAAAACAGATACAGAAGTAATTTGTCAAGAGCTAAATTAATGTTTTTTTGAGCTAAGATCATGTGCATTGCATGTTTTCCTGTCTGTAGGAGGGAGAAAGGAGTTTGTGGTGAAATGCAAAGAGTTGCTGCCAGTGGAGAGTGTAAGAGTTTGATTCTGAGGTCTGTTATACTTGGGCATATCTTTACCTTCATGGATCTAACATTTTTCAGTTTTGAAATCAGTAATAGTTTGCGTATAAGGGAATGAAGGAAAAAGAAATTTCTACATAGCATCTGCCTAAATAGGAAGCAAGTTCCCATCCTGAACTTCCATTCTGGTACAGTCACAAGATTGTCATTTCTTGTAATTGGAAATGTGAGGGTTTTGTTGTTGTTGTTCGATTTGTTTTGTTTTACTTTGTATTTTTATAGCTTTACCTTTTCATATAATGCATGATCATTTTTTGCAAATAAGATTCAGAGTCCAATCTGTTATCATTTCTCCCCAATTCTAATGAAAGCTACAACTTGTGAAGAACTTACATTTTGCTTACCAAAGAAAAACACTTTTCATCTTGAAAAATGTGAATGAAAAATTTAAAAATATCACTTGATTTTGTATCAATTTAATGGAGGAGGGAATTTTTTATTTTATTAAAATATCCTCAAGCATTTATTCTGAATTACTTCAATAACACACCTGAATTAATATTTATCAATGACAATCTATTTCTTGTGCTAGGGAACTGTTATCTCATTTACATGTTAAATAATAGTCCACCGAAGATAAGAACTAAGGAATGACTACTTAATACGTTGTGCAGTGCAAGAACTAGAAGGTGCCGCATTCAATTCTGCAACAGCAGGTTGAAAATGAACAGAAAGCCTAGCACATATTACAATATGCAGTTATTTCCACAAGATTCTGTACAGGCTAAAAGTATAAATCAGAAAGGCATGGACTCAAAGTCATGTAAAATAACCACGTCTGCAGAAATAATTGCATAAGTATAACCCTGGAGTCAAAAGTTCTTGAATTATGACTGCTAGTAGCCTACAGGTTACATCATAGGAAAATCTCAGCTTTTCAAGGACAGTTTGTTACTGCACATGCCCATAGATGGCTACTGTAGGAACTATGAGACTCTTTGGATACATGAAGACATCTCATGATTAAAATCATGAAAAGAACAGTTCAACAACAGCCAATATAAATTGTTTATTTCACTGAAAATAGTAGTAATTCTGCACACATGTTCCTGTTCTCTGGCAAGTATGTCTGAACTATTTTCACTTTTTCATCTTCTCTATGAATAAAAACTAATGTTAGCAGACAGGATGGGGTGCTAAATGTTGATGTTAGAACAATTCTACTAAACAGATACTTGAAAAGGGCACATAAATAACCAAGGCTCGAGATTCATACAAATGAGCATGGTTGCAGGCATAATGGAAAAAAAAAATTAGAAAACAGAATTTGATGTATGAAATGAAACTGATATTGCTATAAAACTTGTCCTCAAGTTTTTAGGTCACAGGACCCCATTTTCTGTCCAAACTCCCATTTTGAGGCCTCAAAGCCAGATGTAGAGGGCCTAAAGCTTCTTTTTAAGACCCACGACCTTTTTTTTTAGGGGCCAAATCCATCTTTTTCATTCCAAAGCATACATTTTGAGGGGAGGATCTGGTGGGGGTTAGGGAAAGGTTCTTCATCCGAGGGTGGTGGGCATGGAACAGGCAGAGGGGCTGATGGAGTTCTAGAAGTGTTTGGACAATGCTGTCAGATACAGGGTTTGATTTTTGAGTGGTCTTGTGCTGAGCCAGAAACTGGACTTGATAATCCTTGGGGGTCCCTTCCAACTCAGAATATTCTTTCATTCTCTGATTCTATGATTACGTGTTTCAGAAGGCGTTGGGGAACCTCAACAATCTGTAAGACATTCAGTTAAACTTTGCCTCAACAGTCAGATGACATTTTGGCCGGTTTCCCAAGAAAGGTTTCTGTTTTACAGTGCTATGTGAAGCCAATTTCCATAAAGCCAGCAGATTAAAATCCCTTCTCGGCTGTAAAAGCATAAGATAAATAAATAAAAAAGCATTAAAAAGTGCTTTTCTCTCCCTTAAAACCTTTGAAAGCTTTGCTAATATTCAAATGAGTTTTTCATGGGTAGGCGACATTTATTTAAGCTTCTCTCTTGCTGCTGTTATCACAGCAATCATTTTTTATTTCTGCTTCTTGAGCCTTTCCAACAGACCAGAGCAGACATCACCATCCAATAACAGCTGAAATTATTCAGAGCACCATTTATCTTTCAGCTCTTCGTAATTGCTTTATTTTATTTATTTATTTGTATCTTAAATGTAAGGAAAGACTTCCTGCTGCTTGGAAGCAGCGAGCTAGCAATTTGTTGGATTGCATCAATTAATATACATTAACAAGGCCAGATATATGCAAAGACTTTCTATACCATCCTCCCCCCCATGGAACGTTCTTTTTGCTAGTATACGACTACTGTGGGATATAAAAAAAACAGCAGTTTAGAGTTAGAGAGGGAGTGGGAATTTGTAATTAACCTAAAATTTTTCAGTTTTCCTGATTTTACTTGAAATTTGTTTTCTATTGTTGCACATTACTGAGTTTTCCTGCACATCAGAACCTCATCTATTTTTTGGGTGATAACAAATATTTCTACTCTCTTTTGTCTTCTTAGCATAAATATCCTCTCCTTGCCAGTAACAGTGATAGGACGAGAGGCTTTAAGTTGTGCCAGGGGAGGTTCATGTTGCATATTAGGAAATATTTATTCTCAGAAAGAGTGGTGAGGCATTGGAACAGGCTGCCCAGGGAGGTGGTGGAGTCACCATCCCTGGAGATGTTCAAGAAAGGGGTAGATGTAACACTGAGAGATGTAGTGGGCATGATGGGGATGAGGTGATGTTTGGACTAGATGATCTTAGAGATCCTTTCCAACCTTAATGATTCTATGATTCTATGATTCTTTCATTTGTCCTGCATTTCTGTAATGCAGTCAACACTCAAGTCTATCCTTAAAAACTGAATAAAGTGTAGAGATTCATGAATTACGGCTGATCTGAACCGACATAGCCTCATGATAAACACTGAGTTATGCTCAAATTGAAAAGTTTTGGCAGAGTGAATGGCACTGTCCTGTGGCCTTTGTTTCTTTCAGTTCATAGTTGGAAAATGTTCTTTTGTGCTACCCCTCACATGAGGTAATTTGGGATACCTGGGTGGGGAGCATCATTTGATGGTGAATGGTGATCCTGGTCTGAAAGCTGTAGCACAAGCTCAGTGACATGCCGTCTGCACCGAGTACGAACAGCAAATATGATGGAATTTTTTTCTTCTGAGCAATTAATTATTTCAATTCCGCCATTACCTGTGTGCTTTTTAAGATTACTTGTGGTTGCTTGCATTACTATTTAGACTCAGATTTTTTTTTTTTTCTTAATGTATTCTCCATGAGTAGCCTGATTTCTGTCCAAATCTTGATGTAGTAGTTTATGTACAGCACATACTAATAGTGTTTATCTCACCTAATTTTAGTTGTTTTATGAGGCAGTCATCCTTACCTCTCTTTATAGTCCACAATAACAACTAAGTGCTTTGGGAATGAAGTTCATCTGACCTCCTTGATAGGACCACTTCAGAAAGAGATGACTCACACCCTGGATATGTCCATTCCTCTCCAGCCTACATCATTAGTGGAGATGTAGACATTTGGTCAGATTAATCCAGAGTAAGTTCCCTAGTTATGCATCAGGAATCCGGTGGGTACAGTGCTGAACAGACTCCAGACATGGTTTTTCATTATTAAGAAATTCATCCTATAAGACAGGAAACGTACACAATTCAAACAACAAGAGTGATATGATTAACACCAGAAGAACGCTTCATGAATCAAGATGCAAGCTGATGAATAGTTGTATGAGAACATTATCTATATGGATAAATGAAAAGATTGTCCTGTTGAGATGTTAGGCTGCAAAAAGATATGTTAGAGAGCAGAGGAAGGACTGAAGGAAAAATAACATCCAACTCATTGGACTGAATGCCAAGAAAGAATGCCTGATTCACATAGTTTTAGCTAGCGCATATTGAACAGTGTTCATTTAATAAGGGAAACATGGTATCTGTACTTATGGCATCGACTTGAAATAAACAGCCAAATAAATAAATACCGCAAGTATTTTCTTCACAAGGGAGGAAATGTCTCTTCTTTAACAAAACTGCTCTGATTATTTTTCTTATTTTGTCTTCATTTAGTTTTGCTCGTCCAGGGAAAGGTTCATGGCTTGGTAAAGGCAACTTGGATACAGGACCAGACCAATCCAGTATGTCATTAGAAAATCTTGTGTTTGGAGCTGGCTACTGCAAACCCACTTCATCAGAGGTAAGAAGGGTGGACAATAATACTTCACTTCTATTTGGTCATACAAAATGTTCATGTATTGAAAGCATATGCCCTGGTTTATGTCACTAATATAGGGAGTTCTTTTGAAGAATCCTTCATTTTGCTATGAACTACCTGGCATTTGTATCACGACTACTGGGTGTTCAGACCACTCTCAGAAAAGTTCAGGAAGTATGGATATTCCCCTGATTACCAATTAACTTTCAGAGTTGCATTCACTTGACCAGATGTCTGCTTTAGGGTGAAATTAATTATTCAGTAAAAGATCAGTAAAAGTTTTCAGATCTTATATTTACAAACCAGAGGCCTTGAGTAATTACTAACAATGTTGTGATTAGCAGTAGGCCAAAGCTGGTGGCAAGAAGGAACTTGGAAGGGCTTGTGTCTGAAATTTTGAGGAATGAGTAGTGTGTGTGTGTTGTTGAAGGGATGTTATATACCTTGCCTTACTCGAGGCAGCTCCCATTGTTCGTTTGTTTGTTTAGCAGGAGAGTGCTAGCTTTGTAGTGTTTTGCTTGCTTGTTTGTTTTTGTCAAAAATATTTTGTCAAATCTAGAGCCTCAACCTAGAACACTGGAATAATTTCATTGTTAGGAAACCTAGATTCAGGGGTTCTGATTAAAATGCTGCCCTCAATTTCTCTCAAGCTTTCTGTCAAAAGTATTCTCTTCTACCTAAATATTAATAATATACTAACCTCAGGCAGTTGGTGCAGGAGAAGTGTCAGGGAATTAACGCAAACTGAGAGAATGTTTGGCCTGAGGCTGCTGTTGGAGCTGTTGGGTCACTGTACGCTACCAGCAAACAAATTGACCTCTGCTTCTCTAGTAGACAGTCCCAACATATAAATTTAAATAACTGTTTATCTTTAAAAACTAATCCCTGTATGTCTCTACATCAGAAGAGAGAGGCTTATTTGGAGAATGGTTCCCACTTTTCATTATCCTCTGGACAAATCTCTGTATTAAGAAGATAAATGTAAAGAATAACCCCCAACTTCTATTTATTTATTTATTTATTTATTTATTTAGTGACAGCATAATTATTGTCCTAGCAGGTGACCTATCAAGTACTCTGTCATGAATAGGCTTTAGCTCTCTGCTTTGCTGCAGGTCATCTGAGCATCAAACTGATCAATTAGAAATACAATGTTGCGCACTCCACCTCTGCATGGCCAGGTGTGCATTTGCTTAGCTTGAGAAACCTATATAAGTCATGACATTTGTTCTTTATCTGAACATTCTAACTTAATAGACTATGATGGCCTATGACTATGGATTTTGCATATGCTATACATGATTTATGATAATAAGTGAAGATTACTTCTCTTAGTGTAATGTAAAAAAAAGTACAAATTAAGAGCTAGGAAAGGAACTACTCTGAGGAGCCTGACACCTTATGACTAGCTGCTGTTTTATGTTGAAGCTCATATCAAGCCATAGCTAATTAAAGAACAAGGAGTAATATTTCTTGCAGTGCTGCAATGTTTTATACTGAACAGAATTGATATCCCTTTAAAAGCATATAGATTCCCTTCAAGGCTGTTTGAATGCATTTATAAAAGATAACTTCATCTGGACTAAAGATGTGTCCAGCATTCAGGAATTATGCAATCACCTTCAGTGGTCATGAGAATAGATCCTTATTAGACAAAAAACACAGACTTTTCTATTCCTCTTTATATATTCTTGGTTGGACATTGTCTGTTTCGTGTCCAAGTCAGTAATTCTTAGATGCCTTAGCTCAAGATACACCACTACATTTTTTCTTAAGTTGTAAGGTACTATGGTTTGATAAAACCAGTTAAAGTCTAGGCTATAACAATTAGCATATCTTGCTCTCTAAGACAGACAAGCACTTCACTGAGCAGCAGGGCATGGAAAAACCCCTGCTGTTATGAATGGTAAGGAGGCTTCAGGTTATTCTTTTTTATGGCATATAATGAAGGAAAACTGTTTGTTTTGGTATATACCGGTTTTCATGTTTTGTTTTGTTTTGTTTTCATCTCCATAATCAGTTCTGCTGATTACGTGCATTTCTGTGTTGTCCTTGATCTGAGAAGTCTCTGGTTCTGTGACCTTAGGAGGAATCTGCTGGCCAAGTGTTTTCTTGCTTATGCTTATTGTAGAGAACTGAATCTGCTGGTTCAGTTCTCTGACATGCTGTGAACAATGGGGATTTTCCGGTGTTTGAGGTCTGTCTCCTGTCAGTAAACAAAAACGAGCTTTCCCCTCCACCATTTGTGTCACAATTAGTATTCAAGAATACTTCCATTTGAGTGGAAGTTTGTAATGGGTAGGAGTTCTAAATCATTCTTATTGCACTCTCTTCCTCAAGACTAGGAGCTGTGTAGTTTAAAACCTCAGCAAGTGCGTACTTCAGTATCTCTGAAGCACTTATTAACTCAATAATGTATCCAATTTCATAGGCTTCATAAATTCTCCACTATCGTGAAGCAGACTTGCTCACAAAAGTCAGTTTTCTCCTCATTAGTGTTATCATACTCAGTAGATGACTAGAGATATGGTTCAGCCAAGATACGAACATTTAACTTCAGTAGCAGCTGGATTTACATTAGTGCTGAGCTCTTAGAAAAGCTAGAGTTGTTCTAAAAATCTGATGTCATGCCTCCAAGCACCTCCCAAATATGAAGTAGACAGTTCTTATCTTGATATATCATCTCTAGGTCATATAACCAGTTTTACCTTTTTGCTCCTCATGAAACTCAATTTTACTCAATTTGCTTTTCTTTAATAAAAGTACACATTACTAGCTTCATTTCCAAAGAAGGTTCATATCTATCATCAGCTCCTCTCACCATTTACTATGTTAATCTTCTGCATTCACACTGCTGAGGTACTACTGCTTTGTGATAGATCCTGAAGGCTCCTCGTTCTGCACTTCTGACTTATCCATATGGAGGTTAATTAAATGCCAGCAGCTCTGGACTGTACCTGTGTGATTTCCCTAGCTCTCCACAAGTGACTTCCGAACACCACTGACAGTATCCTCCTCTCTCAGATCAGCAGAAAAGTTATAATAATTGAACCTCTGTAAGCCTTGGTATTTTTTTGTGTGTTTTTTTTTTTTTTTTTTT